>JAQNCB010000013.1:15915273-15931771 GCA_030068295.1 Euristhmus nudiceps
ATTGTTATTATAAGCATTTATAACGTTGAATATGTATTTATTAATATTATATACACATACATGTATGTATACGTCAGGGGTGGTCGATCCTACTTCACGGAAATTCTGTCTTCGCGGGGGGTCTCCACCCCCCATTAACCGCAATAAGTGAGGGATCCCTGTATATGCCAGAATATAATGTTCAGAATAAAGGTACCTAGGTTAATTAACCCTGTGTTTAAAATTCACTGCTGATCCAATATGTCTGCTTTTCAGATTACAGTCATCCCTCGCCATATCACGCTTCAAGTTCTGCGGCTTCAGTGCATTGCGGGTTTAAAAAAAATATATTAATTGAAAAATAAAAATATGGAAAAAAGTTCAGGAAAATGCCACGAAGGGTCGCTACTGGCTTGGATTCAGAGTCAAGGCATTTCTTACACTTTATCTACATCTTTTGTCATGACACCGCGCGGCGTCGCCACTTGGGGCGCTGGGTTGTGGCGGTATGCCGTGCCTCGCCGTTCACCTTCCGCACCTGTGGTCTATTAGCCCGGTCTGTTTCCTGGGGCCGGATCATTGTTAGTCCTGTTCCTGTAGCGGTTACTGTTTCCTGTTCCTGTTTGTTCTTGTTCCTGATCCAGTTTGTTTGTTTTTAGCTCCCGCCGATAGTCGGTTCCATTCCAAGATTTATATGTTCTGTTCCTGCCAGTCATTTAGATGCGATCTGTTCTGTTCATGTTTAGTGTTTTTGTTCCGTGTTATTATAAATAAAGGTTACCCCTGTTTACACTCTACGCCATTTCTGTGACATCTATGTACAATTACACATATGTATTTTATTTATATTTTATTTTCATCTTATGCATTATTTTTGAATGTTTAATTGTTATAAGCATTTATAGCGTTGAAAATGTATTTATTAATATATACATTAACCACGAATAGTGAGGGATCCCTGTCTATGCAGAAGAGTTGTAGTGTAGTTCTATAGTTTAATTAATCCATTTAAATGTATAAATGATCGCTTTTGTCTGAAATATTTTTTATTAGTGCTTCATTATCATACTATTTTATATATTTAACATGTGTTCATTGTAAAGGCCTGGGCGTTCATGCAAGGACAAAGTGCAGTCAAATATTTTGTATTCGAAAGATTACGCTCAGGATTAGTTGTATATTTTTGGTAGTACATAATGTTCGAATTTTTGTGGCCTTTGTATATAATTTTAAGAAGGAGTAGTTGGCTTCCAAAATAAAATCACACAACCTAGAAATGTATTTTATGGAAAAACTGCTTTATCTGTGAAGCAACATATTCATGATGTAGTGTATAACTATCAAGTATGCATGAAATGGATGCATGCTTCTCAGTAGCTGAATAGGACTACTCAATTCGGCGATATCCACCAAGCTTGAAGCGCATAATTGTTTTTGGTAGATACGATACAGGAACATAAGCCAAAAAAAAGCACAATAAAATGTTTCTTTTTGCATTTCTTTAAATGTATCACATGACTGATGTGGGTGATCTCCCCAGTACACGTGTAAGCAGGTACATAGGCTAGGAGCTTTTTAGCAGTGTTTCTTTAAGCCCTATTCAATGTTTAGTACATACTACAAAGATACAAAGAAAAGCAAATTAAAATAGGGGTTTTTTTAGTTTATATTTACATATGCCTATGAAAAAGGCTAGACAGGTGAGATCTGCATGTTCCAAGTTAATAACACTGTGTAGGAGTCTTTTGGGCCGACTGCACCAGGTGACCTCGACAAACTCTAAGTGTCCATCGTTTGGATTCAAGCAGTAATCACTGGGGATATTGTTTAATATCGCAGAGATGGCGAGCCAATGAAATTGTCGTCTCCCTGTAGTGTAAAATAAAATGCGACACACCTCTACTCATGATTTCTGGATGATTTTAATATCATTTTTACCTTCACTGTATCAGTATAAGCTTTTTCTGCAATCCTTTTTAAGCCATGTTTTCAGTAAATACATTGGGACAAACATATACTGTTGGTATATCAGAATTTTGGTTGTTAGGTTCCAATTTGACTGTTGCTTAAAGCGAGCAAATATAAGCTTGTGTATTTTATGGAGAATTTAGTAGGAAATAAACACGATTTTGAGGCTCACTTCATCGTGTCATGGTGATGTTTGTTTTGCACTGTCTGTATATCACAAAGATTTTAAGTACCACCATTTTTAATCTTCCTCAACAATCATGGCTTTTCTAACCATGACCACCTCAAATGGCACTTTTAAATTCTATGGTGTTAGGCTTTATTACATACAAGAACAGTGCATTCAAATCGTCATAGCCAACAGCTCAGTAGACCAGAAATTCCAACCACTTAAGATTTAACAGCATTAGGATCTGTTTATTAAACAGGCCAGACGATTTAAAGTAAGCAGACAAACTCGGACAAACAGCTTTTGTGCTAAAAACCACCCAACTTCGACACTGCTGTAATTTACACCAAAATTGCCTCTTAGTCTTTCAGACAATTTTTTTTTTTTTTCTGTGCAGTGCCTGCTTTTCCCAGAGTAATAGTAAATTACATCCTATACAGTCAGATTTGCTCTTTGTAGTTTTAAATGGTGAGCTGTAATGTTGCAGTGCTGTTCACTAATAGTGTCTATAAATCACATGGTTTCAGATTTTTCAGTGTTTTCATATTTCATCTATGAAATCTTGCTGAAAAGTAGAATATTCCCCTTCAAGACACTTTATTGATGACCTTTATTACCATTAGAGGATTTTTCCCCTCTTCTGTGCTTTGTACGAGTGTTTCATTTTTTTGCAAGGTATTTATTTTAAAAGCATACAGTATGCTGTTCGCTTTACTGTTTAGGTTGTGGTTGCTGATAGGTTTTCAGTGTCTCTAAGATTGTAATGGAGGAGGGTCGTTTATAGCATCTGATGATGTGGATTCAGTGTCCTTGTCCAGAGAAAGATTAAGGTCCACGTCTTCAAAAGGAGTTGTATTCGTATTGCTTATCTCTGCAGGTGGAATGATCTCATCGTCAAGTTTGGGTGTCTTTTGAGCATCCTCATTGTTTTCAAGAGCTGGAGGATTGCTTATAGTCTCTTGGGCATTGGAGTCTGAAGGCACCTCACCTGGCGGACTGTTTGTTTCATGGTTCTGAATTTGGTCTGCTGTTGCTTTTCCATTCAGTGGTTGGGTGTTGCATTGCCCAAAAGTGTTGCCTGCTTGAGTGTCCTCAAGGGGGACCCCCTCATCCGTGGAGTTCAACAAAGAATGTCGTTTGGAAAATTGCTGGGGAAGGAATGAGTAGAGGGAAATTCTTTTAGGCTCCTGACGGTGGAATGACCTGCCATCATTAATTGTTAAATTAGGATGCATGTCGGCTTCAATGAATGGTGAAGGGCCAGCCCAGTCAGGATCATTTGTCAACTTTTTCTTCTTATGATGTTTTTTTACCCAAATTGCAACAAATGCTACAAGCATAAGAATCAGAATGGTCCCGATCAAGGAGGCTACTATGTGTCCTGGATGGATTTTTTTGTTGAAGGATTTTGGTATAGAAGTTTTGATGTTGACTTTTTGAGTGGTGGAGGTGCTTTCACTAGTCGGCTCAGGGTGATTTCTCTCACTGACATGGTCTTTTATGGTTGTATTTGTGGTATCAGTAGTACTAGTTGTACCAACTGTTGTATCAACAGCTGAACTCAAACCAGTTGAAAGGCCAGTTGTAGTTAAAGCGTTGAATGGGTAGGTGGCTGTGTCATTTCTTTCCTCATTGTTAATGTTCAAAGTTCCATTTATAATAGTGAGTGTTGGAGTATGTGTGGTTTCTTTTTCTTGGGGAACTGAATACCATTTAGTCGTCTGTACTTCTGACTGGTTAGTAATATCCCCTGGAGAACTTTGAAACTGCGTAGAATTAACTGTAAAAGTTTGTGCCGTGGTGTAGTTTTCTGCAGATTTAGTAGTTTTATCTGCTTGAGTGTGTCTGTCTAGATCTTTATTTGTGGAGTTAAAATGATGTACTGTTTGATGGTCATTTTTGTTGGTCGTGACCTCTTTCGAAATATTCAGTACTGTTGCTTTTATTGTAATTCGGTCAGTCTTTTTTTGCATCATTTCTGTCCAGAAAGGCAAGGAGAATAGATGTGAAGAGGACTTACTTTCTTCTGTAGAGATTGTCACTGCGTGGGTTAAATGCTCACCATGACTCTTACTTGTAACATAGCTCTCTGTGGTTTGTGGGGGTGATTTTAAAGATAAGACAGTTTTGCTTTCCACATTAATATATTCATCTTGATTTTTCACAGAGAAACTGGTGGGTACATTATTCCACATGGTCGTTTCATGTTTGGCACTCGCTTCATGCAGTCTGCTATTTTCAGTGTTTTTTGTAGAGGAAGTGGTGAGTTCATCACCCCTTATGGTTGTTTCATGATAGTTGGGTGCATCTTCTTGCTGCCTGGTGTAATTTGACATAAAGGTTACCTCACCAGTTAGTCCCCAGGGAAGCACCAGAAACAGTACACATGTATGGAAAATAGATTTCATGATGTCCTCTTCATAGATGATGCCTGCAAACTACCAAAAAATTTTGTTAATAATCTTAGTTACTCATTATACTCAATGATACTTTATTAAGTAAAATTGTTGAGAACCAGGTATCACGACTGGTTGTATAGGTACAGATTTCAACTGTTTTATTGCAGATGGCCTGTATATCAAGGGTTGTGTGATGGTTGTAGACCCTTGTCGTGTGGTTTTGAAAATATTTTTAAAAAATTCAACTCGTGGTTCAGTCTTGATGTCACATCTTAATGCTAGGGTTGTTGTATGATGCCGTACAATGTTCCGCAGCTGTGTGACCATAGATGTATGAATTTTATACGCATTTGAATTAATCTGATGTGCACATAACCATATGGTTTTGAACAGTAGTCCTATTTTTTTTTTTTTTTTTTTTTTTTGCCCAAAGTCAAACCCATCAGACTCCCCTGTATACCCACATGTTGTTTTTTTTTTTATTTTTTTTTTTTATTTTTTTTATTTATTTTATTTTTTTTTGTAGCAGTCATTGCCTTTGTGTGAGTGTTTCCCACACAATAGTTGTACAACACATTTTTTATGTGAACATAACTGTGCAGCTTTCAGGTCCACCTGACCCAAGCCTACGTCAGTCCCTTGTGTTGTTGCCCCGTTAAATTTGAACAAGACGAAAACTCTATTGTTTGTGAAATGTGCTTTTCAAGTTCGAGAAGCATACATCTCTACTTCTATATTGTGCGAACATTTATTACCCAGATAGTGTCAAGTACCTTAAAACTAACTTTTTGAATGACAAGAAAATAGACTTGCTATGTTGTACATTTCCATTAAAAAAAGGCAAGCTCTTTGATCTAAACTTTGCCAAACTTAGAATTTAAATTAAAAATGGAATTATATTTAAAGTAACTGATGTTTTATTGCACCCTTTCCTGAAACTGTGTCAGAAGAGAGCCAGTGTGTTGTAACAGCCGTAATATGATTGTGACATTTTCCTGTTTAAGTTTCCCCAGTGTAACAACTTTTACCTCCTCATGAGTCTTCATTGGTTGGCAGCTGGGCATAGTTAGTGCATACCAGCCTGGCTTAGATACTATTTCAAGTGAAAAATGGGGGGGGGAGAAACATGAGCAAAAAGAATAATATTGATGTACTTGTTCTCATACATTGTTTTTATAGTAACAGATTATATATGGAACTGTGAGGCAAATAAATTAAGACCAATAATAATCATATAAATATGACAAAATGAAGCCTGTTATGAGTGTGGTGTTGTTTTTCCAAAGACATTTATTTGACATTTAAGGAAGGCATCTTGGCATCTGGTTATTTATAAGTACTAACCACAACATTGTGACATGTTCCAGGCTATGCAGTTAGGCAAAAACAAAGCAAGCCGTCAGGTGTTAATGGTGTTGAAAAAGGCCAATATGGTTTGGTGAGGGATGTGGGATGGTAACCTGTGATCATTTATTCGCTCATGGTAGATATTGTAGATATTGTCATTTATAAATCTTAAAGCCAAAGGAATGTACTTCTGCATGTTGTCATGGTATTTAATAAATTGGTAAATACCACCCTTAGATTTCACACCAAAAGGAACAAAAGCACACTGTTCATGAAGTATTTCTGTGAAATTTTGTTCTGTTGTTCTGTTTTAATTTCAATTAAAATCAATTAATTCGAGAGAAATCTATATGTATGGTAGATGGCATTTCATTTAATAGTTATTGATGACTACCGTGTTACATAAGTGTGTATTCATATAATGTTGCAGTCATAAAATCCTGGTAAGTGTATATACTGATTACTGACAATTAATATAAAATGTGATTTATAGAATTGTAACTAACGAGTTCAACAATCACTGATTTGTTCAAGTGCATGCTAAATAGTTCGAAGACATAGACAGGTCATCAATTTTTACTTACCGGGCTTGTATACAGTTTACTAATGAAGTCTAGATGTCCTCCTGAGCCATGGATTCAGTTGTCAAATTTGAGGATCAGTTATGTTAAAAGTGCGCTCTATACATATTCGCCAACCAGTCCACTGAACCTTGTATCAAATCTTGGTAAAAGATGCTGGCTTGAAGTTTGTTAAATGAGGAACTTGCTCATTTCATTGACAGGAAATGAGAGCTGTGAAACCATTGCTTTTTCGCCCCCTCTTGTTCTACTAATGTTGTATTCTGAGTAAACTTTTACTGTTCTACTGTTCACTGAAAATCTTCATACAATACATTTGTAAAGGAAGTTTGGGGTAAAAAAAATTATCGGAAAATGTTTGTAACAGAAATTTAATTAGTATGAGCTAGTGGCTGATAATGCTGATAGTAAATGAAGCAACAGCATGCAACTTCAGAAAGAAAGTTTTATTGCCAAAAGATATCACTTTCAAATCACACAGGTGTTTTGAGACTCTGAAAGTGTTATCCCTTGCATTAATAGTCTCCCTTACATTTTGAAACATCTTGTATGACCATTACCTAATCCTAGTGCACAGTGGTGCTTAAAAATCTGTGAGCACTTTCACACTTTCTGTGTTTCTGCAAAAATATGACCGAAAACATCAGAAGTCCTAAAAGTAATTAAGAGGACCAAATTAAATGAGATAAAAATATAAAGCTTGAAAATGTATTTATTGAGGACAATGATCTCATCTTACAAAACTGTCACGGGAAAAAGTATGTGAACATTTTCTTTCAGTATTTGGTGTGCCCTCCCTTATGCAGCAGTAATTGCATCTAAACGTACAGTAATTTAGGTAACTGTTACCTAGTCCTGCACATTGGCTTGGAAAAAAGTTTAGCCCGTTCTCTCCTACAGAACAGATTCAAGTCTGGAATGCTGGTGGGTTTCCTGAAATGAATATTTTGGATGGATTCTGATCAGGACATAAACTCGTCCGTTACAATTGTTCTTATGCTAATATACAGTGTTTTCTGTTCTCCAAACACTCCTCATTTAAACCAAAATGTTTTATTCAAAATGTTTCGAGTGTAGTCCAAACTAAAGTGACCATGGGTAGTAGTGTTCGAGTTGGAAACAGTGAAATCATTTAAGGCTGTTGTAAATTATTTTGAAAGTATATAATTGGTGAATTCTGAATGTTCTGGTGTTTTGGAAAATCAGAATTTTGTGTTTATAGCAAATTTAGAAACATAAAATGTAAACCAGCATGCATAAGAACGGAATGCCAACACTGTGTGTGTATATATAAAACATAAACACTCAAACAGTGATGACTTTTCACTACTGGTGATATAAAATCTTTCACTAAAATGATTTTAGGACCACAATTATAACTACCGGTAGACTTCATGCTAAACAGCAATTAGGTTTCTGCTACGTGGGTTGTATTTTTATCTGGTTTCATCCAAATGAGAACTGATTTCCCTTTTGGAGTCTAGTTCCTCTCAGGGTTCTTCCTTGTGTTGTCTAAGGGAGTGTTTGCTTGCCACTGTCGCCATGGGTTTGCTCATCAGGGATGTACTAGGTTTATTAAGAAATGTTTAACATCAAGTTTTAATTCTTTGCCAAGTTTTTTTTCTTTTTCTTTACACTATGTACTACTTTGCGACCATGTCGAACTGAATTGAATATAAAACACAAACAGATCAAAATTTTTAATTAGCAGTTTATTCTGCCATAGTGACAAAGGAAATGAAGTCTGTTATAAGCTTGTCTGGTTTATATGATAGGCAGAAGATGCATAAAAGCGTGGTGAGTAATAAACGTCTCGCTTTAAATATGCAACTTCTGAAGCTAGTGGTTCCTTTCTTTTAACGGGCTCTAATATTAACTGGTTAGATTAAATGTATGTATTTATTAGCTTGGTTACATCAATTGCTAATTACATAAGGTGCTGTTTTTATATATTCTGAAATTAAACATATATGATATATAAATGTAATTATTGTCATATGAATGACCCATTACTAAACCTTATTTAATTGACACAAATGCCAGGCCTTGATGTCTGAAATTAAACAAACTAATGCAACAGGAATAAGAGAACAAGTAGGAAAAAAATAGTTTAACAACAAACAAAACTACTCGGGTGCTGACTTTTGGTTAGCATTTATCAAGGAGAGTGGATATGTGTAGGCTTACACTACCAGTGGCATATTCTCCAGTTCCTGAGCAGTATCTGTGCAGGAATCCCTGGATATGGAGCTCTGCATGATGGGCGGGACATTTTCATCATCTTTTTTTTTGGTGTTGCTTTGATGCAACATATCCTCTACTTCTTCCTGCGGTGCTTGATAGTTTGCCTCGGTTTGAACTTCTTCTAACAGGAGGTTGGTCTCACATGGTCCTACAATGCCTTCCTCCGGTCGCTCAGCACTCCATTGACCTGACCCTCTCACATCTACATTTCTGCGAGTCGAACGCCGGCCCTTGCACTGTTGCTTTAAAGTGATTACTTTATATGCCAGCACCAAGACGGAGATTAGTAGGACAAGCATGAGACTCCCAGATGATGCAGCTATTATGAATGCTAGCTGAGGGTCAATGAAACAGTCGCCTGAACTCCCTCCTGGTACTTCTGTTTGGTTCTGCAAACCATCATTGGTGAAGTTGGTAGTCAGAAATGGTGTAAAACTCTCCATTCCAGCTTAGAAATAGGAAGAAGAAAAAGTTATTTTAGTTTCTGAGTAAACAAGATCATCGTGTGTATGGAGTGCTGGCATTAGACATACCACAAAGCTAGCCAGACCAATCTTCTAGACAAACTTTTGTGCTGCTTCTAGGTAAAAGATGACACATGAACGATAAATATTAAAAAAAAAGTTTTCAATTTATTTAACTCATTTATATTAATTAATTGAACTTAATTTATTTTACTGATGACATAATTGTTTGATGCTTAGGTCTTGGTCTGTAGCTTCCTGGATTCTTGCCTGTTATTAGGTTGTTCACTATCAATAGGCAGAGTTAAAGATCAAATCTGGTTGTGTGTTGTAAATAAAGGTCATGCCAAGAATCACCTCTACAATGTATGATGTGTTCTCACAGTGGATAAAGTAGAATGTGTGCACACAACCAACACCATTTGGCAAATACTTTACAAATTTGGAAAATAAATGTTACAAGATATTGAACACTCACCTGTGTAAAGCTTGGAGTGCACAGGTTATGAAATCGGACAGAGGAGCCAAACCTGTTAAAATGGCCGCAGATGCAAATGCTTTCACTTCCTGTCTGAGTTATTTAGAGCAGCCTTTTAATTTAGATGTCCTAGAGCTATGAAAGAAAGTAGAACATAAATGACTTCACATAGCAGCTTGGTCTGACAGACATTTTGAGTTTCTTGTGTTTCTTTATTTCATTACATTTTATAATTAAGCAGATATTTTTGAAAATGTGATCAGTTTACCAAATCCACTTTGATTAAACCTTCATTTGTGGATTGTTACTGTGACCATAGTAGTACTTTGGTAATTATGCTACAGTGTTTTTGGTTGAATGAATTAGTCAGCATTGCAAGTTACTTTCTTATTCATCAAAATATGTAATCTCTGACTGTTCTTTTACTTCCATTTAGGTTTAAGACCGGACAGATCAATGGTGACCTCCTGATCTACCATGTACTACTCACACTCAAACCATACTATGCTAAACACTACGAGATAGTTGTGGACCTCACTCATGTTGGTCCAAGCAACCGCTTCAAGACTGACTTCCTCTCCAAGTGGTTTGTTGTGTTTCCAAACTTTGCATATGAGAACGTGGCCGCCGTCTTTATCTATAACTGCAATACCTGGGTGCGGGAATACACTAAATACCATGAACGTCTGCTGACTGGGCTCAAAGGCAGTAAGAAGCTGCTGTTTATTGACTCGCCTGCACGCCTTGCCGAATATGTGGAACCTGACCAGCAGAAGCTTCCTGCTTCAACCCTTGCGCTGGAGGAGGACCTGAAAGTGTTCCACAATGCACTTAAACTTGCTCACAAAGACACAAAAGTGTCCATTAAGGTATTGTTAGAGCTGCATCACTAAAGAAGCTGACCGAATATTTTTGTTAGGCAAAACTTTTTCAGTGGGCTGTTCCTGTATTAAAATATCCGCATCTTTTCATTCAGGTTGGCTCCACAGCTGTACAAGTGACCTCAGCTGAGCGTACCCGTGTTCTGGGCCAGTCAGTCTTCCTCAATGATATCTACTATGCCTCAGAGATTGAAGAAATCTGCCTTGTCGATGAAAACCAGTTCACACTAACAATCGCCAATCAAGGCACGCCCCTCACTTTTATGCACCAGGAATGCGATGCCATAGTTCAGTCCATCATCCATATTCGTACACGTTGGGAGCTCTCCCAGCCTGACTCTATTCCCCAGCACACCAAAATCAGGCCTAAAGATGTGCCTGGCACCTTACTCAACATTGCCCTCCTCAATTTGGGCAGTTCTGACCCCAGCCTGAGGTAAAATGCATAATATCATAATAAAATGCATGCTTTTTCACACTTTTACACTAATGGATCAACTGTTTAATGAATCTGTTAGCAACAGTTGTCGTTTTTATTAACGTGCCAGCTTATTGCATTGAGCTGATTAGAAATGCTAACGTGGGTGTTGTGTGTCTTTTATTTTAGCTGGCAGGTACTTGTCATTGACAAGGCAGTGAAAGAAAAAAAAGACTGTGTAAAATCTGTACATCAGTTGCTTTCACATCTCTAAACATGGTGATAATGTAGGTATGCGAGATTCTATTATTTTGATGTCATCTACAGGTCGGCAGCATACAATCTTCTGTGTGCCTTAACCTGCACCTTCAACCTCAAGATTGAAGGACAACTCCTGGAAACATCTGGCTTATGCATCCCAGCCAACAACACCCTTTTTATCGTGTCCATCAGTAAGACTTTAGCAGCCAATGAACCCCACCTCACCCTGGAGTTTCTAGAAGAATGTATCAGTGGGTTTAGCAAGTCAAGTCAGTACTACACAGACACATTCTTCATATCTGTGATATCTTCACACTGACTACTCAAGTGCATCAGCCTGAATGAATTAATCATCTTTTACAGGTATTGAACTGAAACATTTGTGTCTGGAATACATGACTCCTTGGTTGCGCAACCTGGTGCGCTTCTGTAAGCACAATGATGATGCTAAGCGGCAACGTGTAACCGCCATTCTGGATAAGCTCATCACTATGACCATCAATGAGAAGCAGATGTATCCATCAATTCAGGCAAAAATCTGGGGCAGTCTGGGTCAGGTGGGTTTGCCTTTGTGGACTGACACATTTTACCTTCTACACAAGTTCCACAGAGTGCCTAATTCTGGGCTTGTGTACATACATCACCTGCATAAGTGCTTTAATTCCTAATTGTATTTTTGTTTTGTTTCTAGATATCAGACCTGCTTGATGTGGTGTTAGACAGCTTCATAAAGACCAGTGCAACTGGGGGCTTGGGCTCAATCAAAGCTGAAGTCATGGCTGATACAGCTGTAGCTCTGGCATCTGGAAATGTTAAATTGGTTTCAAGCAAGGTGAGCCTTTACTGCAAGTTTTAAATAAACGGTTCTAGACATTCATATGTTGGGAAACATTTTTGTGAGTAGTTTGTCATAAGTTGGGATTAAAATGTGACTGATCTTTAATACAACTAAATAATAATGAATTGTTGATTGCTTTCCTCGAACAGCATACCCCAAAGAGTGTTATTCTTCTTAAACTGCAACAATTTACTTGTATTATTTTATCAGATTATAGAAAAATGTTATGTTTTAAAATCCTTGAGATATTTATTTTCAAACAAGATATCACGAAGCATAAACTCTAATGAATTGAATGTTTTATCATTTCCCCAAAGCCTCTCTCTGGAGACTCCTTCAATAATCCAGTTCTTGTAGTTCTATTGTTATCATTTAAGTAACAGTGGTTATCAGTTTATTATGAGCCTTTGATTATATTGTACATAAACTTTCAAAGTGACCAAGCTGTGACTACACACATAATATATTAGAACGCACAAACAAATGCATGGCTTGAATTGGACCGTCTGGCCAGTTAGTCGAGAGACTGTTTCAGGGCATTATCTTTAATTGCAGTCACCCATTCTTTTTTTTTTTTTTTTTTTTTTTTTTCTTCCTTCTAGATATTCACGGTTTTCCAGTGCAATTCCTTAACATTCAAATTAAAACTGTTAAACGCCTAAGATGCATGACCTGACATGCGTTTAGTCAATAGAAAAATTGTAATTCCGAAGTTTGTTTTCATTAAAAGTTTTGTTTATATGTTTATAAATAGCAGTGGCCTACCCAAATATACTGGACGAATTAGTTTCGAGGTTGCCCTTAGTGCTTTAGAAACATGGCACTGATCTTGTCTGAACTTGTTCTGCTGCTTCATTATTTGGTGGGATTGTGTCCAAATGCCTACCCTCAATTTGTAGATCCTCTTTCTCAAATAAACACACCAGTAATTTAGCAAGACGCACTGCCCAACTATTTAAACATCTGTTAGTTATGGTAGTGAATAGAAAGTATTGTTAGACAGCATAGTACATTGCTGGCCCTTCTGATTTAAATTTCACTAACCTCAAGAGTCTCAGGCATTGTGGTGCTGAAATGAAGTAGCAAAATGATTAGGATCTGTCTCCGTGTTGACTTGTCTCCATTTGTCATAGCTTATATTTTTAAGCTCATAGCTGCTCTGAGTGGGTGCTAAGCACTGTTTGGCTAGCATGTGCCAGCCACTGCTGATGTCACTACATGCCAGTTTGGGAGTACAAGGGTAGGCTTTGTCCAGTCATTGCATCTGCCTTCTCTCTGCCTTTCACAACATCAGACTAGGAGGGCAAATGCAGACCCAAACATGACCTTACTGGGGAGGTCATAAGCCTCTGGAGAGTCATGTTTCGGGACATGACACACTGGGAGGATGACAAAAATGACCTTGTTCTAGAATGTTTTCAAGCTGAACATACTATTGTGTATGATTAATGGATACTTTAAAAACTACCGTACTACAATGACACAATGATGGGATCTTTGTGGTAACTATTGTCAATTGAATCTTAAATTAGTGCACACAACTGAAATGCGGTTATACATCAGGAGTTTGTGAGATGGTGTCCAGTGAGACCGACGCTATCTGTGGGTCAAAATGGGTGATGTGTGGAGGGGTGGGATACTTATTCATGGGTGTCTGTGAGCTCATTAATACATAGGAGGGCAGATAGCATTTTTCTCAGAGTGGGTTACACCACCCCTGATGCTGCATGAGCAGCATGGTAGCTGCCATGTGAAGGGGAAAACTGCTGGGAAGGAATTGGCGAACTGAAGTTAGTCGCGCCATTTTTAAAATAAATAAATAAATAAATAAATAAATAAACTGTTAAGCTGGTTTAAAATTGTGATATCAGTTTTACCAGATTGTTGCACTCAGTATGATGCTGAAAATGAAATCTTGGCTGGAGTTTTAGAACAGATTATGTAATAGCATGTCTGTTTGGTGTCTGGAGAGCATCTCATATTTTCCTTGCTAGAGTCCAGAGATGGAAACCAATTTCTTTTGGAGCTTGTAGCAAAGCGTTGCAAAATCAGAGGTTCAAAGTGTATGAATTGCATGAAATACCTCCAGTGCTTCCATAACATTGCCTTAACATTTGTTTACCTGCACTATTTGAAATAAATACAGGTGTAACCGCAGCTAATTTATTTATGGTGATCGCAACTATGCTTATGAACAGGTCAAAGACTCAGAGGTAGAAATGCGCATATGTTCCTTTGCAAGAAGTTAGATATACAATACACATGTGGAAGTGCAATATTTTCTGTAAGACAAATATATTTTCATTAAGAATGTTGTTAAATCAATAAAATGAGAACTAGTGCGTAGTAATTTAAGAAATCCATCAGAATATAAAAGGATGGAATGGAAATGAAGACTAATTTCTTATCTTGCAATTCTATAAAAACCCACATTTTTGGTTTCGAATAAAAGTCAAACAATTCCTGTTGCTCTGCTTTTGTACTGAGAGTTAAAAATATGCCAAACCCTGCCACAGCCCTAGACAGCTAGCACAGCTTGTAGTGCCAGTGGCAACACATCACCACCACTGTGAGATCGAGAGTGATCAAACTGTTTTGATTTGAAGTTTTTTGCAGCTTTATCAGACAGGTAATTCAAGCTCTCGTCTGTGCAAGAGTTGCAATATGCAGTTGGATTAGTGGGTTTTGAGCCAATTTACACACAAGATTCAAGTTATGAGCAAAGAATTTTCATGAAAAGCACATGAATCATTGACACATAAAAGAAAATTGAAGAAAAAAACCTTCCAAACTATGGTGTTACACTGAAAATATGTATATTTTCATTGTCAAGTGGTGGTTTCTTAGATTTTTGAAGGTACAGTCTGCAAAAATCTGTTCAGTAGTTTGAACTGACTTGTTTAAAAGGGCCATCATTTGTAGTTTGTTTGTTTCCTTTTGCAGGTGTATGAAATCACAAGAATGGGACATGAATGCATCCGTTCCGATAATGACGAGCATAACAGTATAGAAACATCAAAATAGCAATTCAGATAAATTAGTTGACTTCAAAAAAAATTTAAAAATCACATTTGCACATTAATACTACATTGCATTAAACTTGCATCTGGTGTATAACTCACTACCTTTAAATGCACAACACTTGTGCGTTTACGGTTTCTTCTACGTGTGTAGCAGTGTCAGTTTTTGCAGTACAATCACGCCCCTGTGTGAGGATTTATTTTTATTTTTTTTATCCACCCCCTCCCCACAGAAAATGTTTTAAGAGAGTCTGTGTTAGACACAGACATAAACTATGAATGCAAGCTTTTATTAGGTTTTTCATTCCCCTTCAGGTTTGCTCTTGGTTGACCATATCACTTAGTTGTTCAATATCTCCTTTCAAGTTCCTGTTTTTTCTTTTATGTGTTTAAGGTGATTGGCCGAATGTGCAAGATAATTGATAAGACGTGCCTGTCTCCCACTCCTACGCTGGAGCAGCATCTTATGTGGGATGATATTGCCATTTTGGCACGCTACATGCTCATGCTCTCTTTTAATAACTCTCTGGATGTGGCAGCCCACTTGCCTTACCTTTTCCATGTGGTCACTCTGCTGGTGGCTACAGGACCCCTGTCTCTCCGAGCCTCCACTCATGGCCTGGTCATTAACATCATCCACTCGCTATGTACCTGTTCTCAGCTGAACTTTAGTGGTAAGGATGGACGTGCATGCGTTTTTTCCATATTTGTTCACTTCACCATTTACAGCTCATTTCTGGACTTTGATGAGATGTTATTTATATTAGCACTTCTCATTTCTTAAAATGCTCTTTCAGTATCAGCCCCTTAATTTCCCCCTTTACTCAGGGGGTCCTGTATTTTTATTACACTGCCATTACTGCTGTCATTTCATAATTCTCTTTCTGTTCTCTACAGAAGAGACAAAACAGGTTCTGCGATTGAGCCTCACCGAGTTCTCCTTGCCCAAGTTTTACTTGTTGTTTGGCATCAGTAAGGTCAAATCAGCGGCAGTCATAGCATTCCGCTCCAGCTACCGGGACCGCTCGTTCTCTCCAGGCTCTTATGAGAGGGAAACGTTTGCCCTGTCCTCCCTAGAAACGGTCACTGAAGCCCTTCTGGAAATTATGGAGGTTTGTCTGAGTTGTGTGTGCACGCATCTGTGTGGGTGTCAAGCTTGTGCTCTTTCTGATTCTTCTTGTGTGTTCCTTTTACACTGTCTCACACAATGGAATCATAACTGTATCCCCCGCAAAGCCTAGGTTTTCACAGGCTGTCTTCTGCCGCTAGACACCTCTTGTTAACACTCGAGTAGTGCCATTTCCTTAAAGCCAAACATAACCCTATTTTCAAACTTTTCCAATTGAAAGAATTAACATAATAAAGTCTTACCGTGCATGTACTTTAGGAGTATGAATGTTCTGTGTAGAAATAAAATCCTTTTAGTTCACTTTTTTCAGTAGAGGGCGCCG
>JAQNCB010000013.1:15973095-15986850 GCA_030068295.1 Euristhmus nudiceps
CCCGGTTCGTGGCATGACTTGCCACGACTCGACTCGTGGCAGGTCGTGAAGAAAAATCGTGCAAGTGTCAGGGGGCCGTTAGTTGGTGATTTGGCTGCAGTAAATTTGCCCTAAGGTGTGAATGAGTGTACGACGTAAGGCCCTCTGACACTTGCACGATTTTGTGCCAAGACTTGCCACGACTCGAGTCTTGCCACGATTCGGGAGGTTCCCGTAGTCACGGTCACGACTAGTTCGCGCACGCGCATTTGCTCGCGCAATACCTGGTGGGCGGTGTCGAACTGTGCACACCGTATCAAAATTAATTTATAATCTTATAGCTATGGCCTTGTTATAGCTCCAACAACCTTAAAGGTTAATAACATGTAGTTATCAAAACTAGAGCCAAAGATTGGTCAGTGTTTTAGTGCAGCGGTCCCCAACCTTTTTTGCTCCTCGGACCGCTTTCATGTAAAACAGTGCTTTCACGGACCGGAATATAAAAAACAAAACCAAACTAAAAGTACAATTCACCATTGCACTGAATTAGTGTGATTAATGATGAGAAAAACCATCTCACTCGCCGTTGTTTCTTGGATCTGGCAGAGGAATATCCACAGAGTCAGCCTCAGTTTCATCCACTCACACACGCACTCACACTGAGAATATCAAATAAATATATGCACGTTAATTCACCTGACACCTTCATGTGATTATGACGTTACAAACAATTAATTAGAATGTGAAGCTACAGCTATGGTGTGCGTCATGGGACAAAAATCGCGTTTGTGTCACTGTATTGGGTTCAAGACGAGTTCTCGACTTCCCCGGACCGTCAGGACTAGTTCATACGGGGTTCGAGACCCGGTCACGGCATTTGGTCGTGACCTGAATTTTGGCATGACATCACGACGGGATCAGGACTAGTCCACGACTAGTTCAAAACTAGTTCGCGACTTGCCAAGACTCGAGTCGTGTCAAGTCTTGACACAAAGTCGTGCAAGTGTCAGAAGGCCTTAAAGCCTGATCTTTTGTCTTCACGACCTTTCCCCTGTCCCTATCTTGCTCATGGCTCACCAGAAGAGTAAATTAAGCAGGCTTCATTAGGGTGTGGGGATGTCTTCAGGTTTAAACAAAGCACATGTTGGACATTTGGTAGTTTGTGTTGTGGTATTGTTCTAGCTGCTACTGCTTTGTGATCCTCCCTTTTGCCAAATTGATACTTAAACATGTTGGTACTTCAAACCCCTGCTTGTTTGTCCTATTTCAAATTACTTGGCGCCTTCTGCCTCCTCCGAAGCCGAATTGTTCTCATAGCTAGGACATGGTGCATTAACATGATTATCATGCAAATCTTGAAAGGATGCTACATTATTCTAATCTTTGTCTCGCCTAAAGGCATTCTGTTTTTATTCGTGTTTTTGCTAGAAGATGAACAGTTTTATGCAGATTTATGTAATTTACTGTATGGTAGAGCATGAGATGGTGGTAAATCTGTGATCCTATCGTCAGTTTGTTCCCGTGTGCAGTTAAGTTGAGCTACAGTTGTAGCCATTTAACAAGAATACTGTCCTTGTTCCAATACACAAGTACAAGATGGGAATCGATTTATTGGCTGAAGTTTGTCTGACTCTGCTACTGTGGTTGGTGATTTGCCAACTTTCAGCTCATTAATGTTGGTGTTTTCCTGTTTGACCTATAAAAAAATCACAGACAAAAATATTTGACTAAGTTTTTTTTTTTTTTTTTTTTTTTTTGTTTTTTTGTTTGTTTGTTTTTTTAATACACATTTGCAGTGCATCACGTTTACATCCCTTCACGTTCCCAAAATTAGATTTAGGGCAGGAAAAATCACTGTCCCCCGCATTTATCAACTATGTTTTGCGCGCCATACCTGCGAACTCCTAACAATCTCTGAAGCTAATTACGCAAGGACAGACACTCCTTAGTCCGAATACTGATCATCAAGATCATCTTTTTTTTTTTTCCCTCAACGAGTACTATGATTGGTTGATCTCGCGCTTCTAATCCAATCAGCATTTGTGTTGCATGGTTGCAGCCTTGAGCGCTGCCTACGCAGGAGCCGGACCTTACAAACACCTGATTAAACAGTAGAAAAGCTTGTGTTGCATGTCCGTAAAACTCAGCTGAGCTCCTCACAGATTGAAGGGGGTGCAATTCACACTTGGAGCAGGTGAGTAAAAAGTTGCACCGCTGCCATTTTTTTTTTCCTTTGATGTGCTCCGCTTTCTTTTTTTTCTTCTTAATGGTGCACTTTTTTCCTTTAAATGATATGCATAAACATTTTCTCTGTAAATGCCCCTCATTGTGCTCTCTCTGCTAATCAGTGCTCTCAATACACTATTTATAAAATGTGAATCAAAGGCCTAAAAGTGGTTTCTGCTTGTGAAATGAAATATCACAAATATCATGGATGAACACAAAGTAATCAGATTACCAGGGAGTTTTATTCATAATACTTGAACAATTTTAAATTAAAAAGCTTTTAAATGACTTAAGTTTTGAAGTTTTTTTTTTTTTTTTTTTTTTAAATGTAACATTTCATACATTTAAAAGTGGCACTTTAAAATGGTTGAGTTCGAGAGAGTCGTTTTAAGTGTAACTTTAAGAATAACTCACAGTGGAAGATTCAGTATAAAAATAATACCCTATCATGTTTACTTGTTTTAAAGGTCCAATTTTAATTGAATTTCCACAATAATTCGGCTTTGTCAAACGTCATATAAACATAGTGATGTGTAGGCGGTTACCCCTGTTATTGCCAATGTTGTGGCCTTAACCAAGGCCCTTCACGCTCAACTGTTCAGTTGTATCAATGAAGTAAAAATATAAGGTGTGTGTGTATATATGTGTATATGTATGTATGTGTGTATATATATATATATATATATCTTATATAAAAATATAGTTGATCGGATTTGTGAGGACGGAACAAATTTTTCAGGATTTTAATTTGCAGCCAGAAATGTTTAATTCCTAGACAAAGGAAAATGTATTTTATTTATACTTCTAATATACACCAGTCAGCCATAACATTAACACCATCTGACTGGTCTGTGGTGAGGTAACCCCATATACAGGAAGTTGCTGTGTGTGTGTGTTCAAATCAGGCGTCTTTCCTGTCCTCTTCGTTACATTTATTACTGTTGGATTGTGATGTATACGCATTAAACTAGATTTTTCGACAACTTGAAACAAATTGAATTTTAGGCAAGCAATCGAGAGATGCCATGAACCCAAGAGTACCCTTTTGGTGTAAGATGGTGGCATCCCTAAAAAAAATGAATAAATTCAGAACACGAATTTTCTCTTGTTCTTTATATTTTATTTTAAGACCAACTTTTTCCCCCTGCTAGTGTTACCCAAAAGCAAAGACTTGTTAATGGAATACAGGGACCCTCACTTTTCACGATTAATGGGGGTTGGAGACACACACAGAGGTCAGGATGGAGAGAGTTCCAGAGCTGGGGAGCAGAGTGTCTGAACTTTTTCCGTACTTTTAGATGAATATTTAAAAAAAAAAAAAATCCGTGATGCACTGAAGCGCGATATAGCGAGGGATCCCTGTACTGTCAAAACAGTTGGTTTCTTTGAAAGAGAAATTCTATTGTTTGCGTATAGAAAAATAAGTTTGGGCTTGCAAGTCTAGGAAGCCACTTCCTGTTTGTCAGCTTTAAAATGAGCATTTATTAAAGCAGTGCTTGTTAGAACGCTTCATTGGGCTTTTCACTACTGTCGATGCTCCATTTCCCTTCATTTAAACACATGTAGCGTGAAAACAAATGCATGGAACAGCTTAACGATTTCTGACGTTAAGGTTTATCGAGGCTACAATCACAACAGGCATAAGCGCGAATCAGTGCTGAATGGTTATTGGGCTTGTTTTGTTTTTTCCAGAGTAGTAGAGCTGTGGCTAAATGACTATCTATTTTTAAATAATCCATCACTTGTATGTATGTGCAAAAAAAAAAAAAAAGGCAAATATCCTTGTTCATTGTGATTACTGTTATCAAGGTAATGATAAAGCTTTAATATTCAGTACAAAAAGTGTCTAAATATACAGCTATTAAAAGTGCTGCCAAAAATTACTGTACTGTAACACAATTAAATACTACAACACCAATTGTTTCGTGATGTACAATAAATGAGAAGGCAAACAGCAAAAACTACTTTGCATCTTGTGTTCAGTTTGTAAGGGCGTTCATTTTCAATTACTTATTTTGGCAATCTGTTTGTTAATATTTGCGATTTCTTTTTTAAAAAAAAAAAAACAAAAAACACTCTTGGTGGCATTTTTCTTTTATTTTTCCGCCGGTGCTGCCGAATGCGCACTGAGTTTACAAACTGAAACCTGTTTTTGCTCCAAGCCGTTCCTTTTGGCATCTTCTCATAACAGCTGTTGTGGCTACATTGTGTACTATTGCGCGTTCTTACTTTCCCATCGGAGGTGTCAGCCAATATTTATAGTGCAGCGATCTATGCAGTAGATGTACATACGAATGTCTGGCGCATGAGAATATTGACACAACATTAACATGTGTAACAACTGGTCAGTGCAGGTTCTACATGCAGACATTCTCCATCTTGAGCTGATGGCAGCAGTGTCCAAAGCTACCTGGGGTTCCAATCACTTAACACCACTCTCCAAGGCAAGGTGAAAGGGGGAAAACCTGTGAAGGTTTATTGGGAAAACTTTGTAAGGGTATGCAGTAGTTTCTCGTGTGTATAATAGTATGTATACCATAAGTACAGGAAAGACTTTCTTACTGCTCCTGCGTTGAACCTGGTATCCCATCCCATTGCGTAGAGCCGACCAGGTGAGCCAGGCCTCTCCAGTACTGGCGATCTTGTGCCAGCAGATCTGCGTCCTTTAGGATAACTCTGTGTTGTTGGAGGTCGTCAGCTATAATGTTGAGCCATCGAGTGCGGGGCTTTCCTCGTGGTCGTCTCTAGCCTGCAGCCTTTGGGTCAAACTTCAGAATGGCTCTTGTTGGGTGGTCAGAGGGAAGACCGAGAATATGGCCAAACCAGCGGATGCGGAGTTGCGCAGCGAGACAGGAGGCGCTGTGTTGGAGATTCGCTGGGGCCACATGATGGTCTCGATGGTTCTGAGAGCCCTGCTATCAAAGCCATCTATTCTTGTGACTAGGGTCTTATTTAAGGGCCATGTTTCGGAGCCGTAAAGGAGAATGGAGAGTACGGTGGTGTTGTAAATTCGAAGCTTCGTTGTGCATGAGATGGCTTGGTGTCGCCAGAGTGGTTTCCAAAGAGACTGCAGGGCAGAGGTTGCCAGAGCTCTCCTGCGAAGAATCTCTGGATAAGATCCCCGTTATCTGTCACTGTGGACCCCAAATACACAAAGCTCTTCACCGGCTCTATGGTGTCATTACCAGGGAGGATTGGGTGTGGATCTAGTCCCCCACCAACATGCATGAACTTGGTCTTGGTCCAACTCACATGGAGACCAAGCTTTTCTGCCTCTTCACTGTATACACTCAGAGTGTCCCTCAGCTGACTGTAGGAGGTGCTAAGCAGGATGGTGTCGTCTGCGTACTCCAGGTCAGTCAGTTGGTAGTTGTCAAGGGACACGCCTGGTACTTTCTCACAGACCCTGCACATCAGATGGTCGATTATGCAGTTGAACAGGTCTGGAGCAGCTACGCAGCCCTGGTGAACACCACTGGAGATTGAAAACCTTTGAGTCTCGGCCGTTGACGCGAACACAGCTCTGTGCGTTGCTGAACAAGGAAAGATCAAGGTTTAAATCAAAGCATTAGTTTGGGCTTCTTTTAAAAAAAATACTTTGCGCTTTCTTGTTGTTTTGTTGAAGAAAAAAAAAATAAAAACTAGCGGATTTTGCTTAATTAGGCCATTCTTTTCATACTGGCCTAATTGGGTAAAATCTGCAGGTTTTGTTTCCAAGTCATTTTTGGTTTGATGAACATGCTGTTTATGAGCACCAACTCATGAAACATGTCCATGTGCATTCCATGTTTAAAATAATAGATGTAGGAAATGTGTTCACTTTCATTCTAAATATCAACGAATCATTGACTATTAAAGTAATAAACTACAGCCGGGTAACTGGTCACGGATTGGTTAATGTAGTTGCGTCTCACTGGCTGGAGTACTGTTTACAGCTCATCAATACACGCGTGTCCACAGTTACCAACCGACACTCTCACCAGAGATTTACGTGTGATGTCCTCTAAATCCCTGGTGAGTTTTGAGTGCCTGTGGAATTCATCTGCGTTGTGTGTGTTCTGTCGCTTGGCAGACAGTCATGCTCTTTCAAACCCTCAGAATGTCCAATCACTTTTAGTGGTCGAACTAAATACACATGGAAGAATATCAGATTGTCCATAAATGTATAATGCAGACCTCTGCGGGGAATTATGCAAATAAGTTCAGTTGTAGTTTCCTGCAGGATGCCAGATGAACTTCATTTATTGCTGTAAAATATCGACCAGTTGAGCTAGCTGGAACATCGTTGTAAATAGTGTTGGTCCTGTTTAGAATTATTTTAATGCAGTTGTCACTCAACTCTTTATAAAAAAAAAAAATGTAATGTTGGCTTTTTTTTCATATCCTTCTCTTGGTGAAGGTTCAGATGTGAACAGTATGGATTCAGTAGACAGCTGCTCCACTTTGGGGACAGGAAACGGTCAGCAGAGTGGCATCCAGGCCAGTCACACCCAGAGCTCTGAGCTGATAGTGTGGGAAATCGAGGTGCCAAAGGTGAGTTCAATCCATTTCTGTGTTGCTGTTCTATTGTAATTTCCTGAAGTCGTGTTATTGTCAAGCATAACTGTAGTTCTACCCCTCGTAATAGTAAACATGTCGAGCAACAGTTTCTTCAAGCGTAATTATAGAACCCCAAAAAACCATTTGTTTTTGCATATATTGCTTAATCACGGTGTCGACGTTAAATTCATTATCATTCACACAAAAAGCTCGTGATGTACAGTTCACCAGCCACACCTGCAACATTTGCACATGCACAGGTGTCTTTATTGTATGTGCATTGATGGTCAGAGGTTTGTGTACACATATTGAACATGAATGTCAGTGTGACATAATGACAGTATTATGCTTTCAGTGATTTCTTTGAAATGCTTTTTTTTCAATGCATGATTTCAGAAGCAACGGGACAAAAATGAACAAACATTAAATCACTTGGTGTCTCCAGTCACCAAAAGTCTTTTAAATGTTGCGAGAAGGAAGGGCTACATTACGAAATGGCAAAAGTTTAACTGTCCCAATTTCTTGGGAAAGTGTTGCAGGTCTGAAATGCTGGTGTGTATTAACCAATGAAATGAAGTTACCCAGAAAAAAAACATGAAAAATTGGTTCACATTATATTTCCTATGGTTCAAATATTTCTGTTTTGGGTTTGCATCTTGGAATTGGCGTTTGTTTCGAATTGGCATCAAGATCATCAGTTCAATGAATTTAAGTTATTGCCCGGCGTAGTTGCTGTGGACAAGTGGTAGTGGTGGCTCAGGTAGTTCAGGCCCTGCTCCAAAGGCTAGGGGTTCAAACCTCAGTATCACCAAGCTTGAGCAAGGTCCTTGACCTTCATTTGCACAGTAATTACAAGTAATTTTCTCTGGAGCATGTCTGCCAAATGCTCTAAATGAGTTTTGTTGCTTGGATTGAGACTGCCATTCAGGAAAGAGACCCCTGCTCCAAACTCAAACTTCAAGCTTGGAAAAAGATTACACCTGGTCACGTGGATACACATTCCTGGGCAAAAAAAAAAAACTGAGCCAGCATTGAAATTACATACTTGTTGGTAGAGTGGCTCAAGTATGTAACAGCCAAGAATACATCATGAAATGGTGATGGTTTGTCTGAACACCAGCTAATCTATATCAAATAATTAGTTTTATAACTAATGAATGCCCCAGCCTACACCGCCAAGGCCACTGAAGCTTGGCTGGACAAGAACGGCGTCAAACTCCTATTCTGGCTGGGACAGAGTTCAGATTTGAACCCAACTGGGCATACATCCAACATAAATTGGTTGGATGAAAGTTTAGTCACATTACTGAACTTGGGGAGGCTGTCAAGTACGAGTGGGTGAATTTGGACATTGCCAGAATGCAAGAAACTTTCAGCAAGTCTAACCAAGACACTCATGTTGGGGAAAATCTAAAGGGAAAGTGATTCCATATTGACTATTTATTAGAATTTTTATATTTATGGATTATAATTACTAGAAACAATTTTGAAAATACAGACATGGCTTTTTTGCCCAGGAGGGTAGAAAAAGGAAAGCAACTTGTTTAAATGAATTCTGACACTAGTGGCCAAATATCCTCCTGGAAGCATGTTAATAGTTACCAAAAGTAATGCCTATAACAAAATATTGAATTTGCTGTAGATTTTTGATCCTGTGTTCATTTAAACCCAATATATTTATATTGTTGTTTATTTTTTTTTCTTCCCTGTTACAAATTGTTTCTGACACAATCATTCTGCCTCAGGGGGGAAAAAAAAGCCTTGAATGCTTGATATTGCCATGACAGCCATGTCCATTATGAATGAATCTCATTTCACTGCACTTGATACCAGTGTATAAACTACAAATACACATGTGGCCTATTAAGCCTTGGCCTAATTCATTCTTGATTTTCCTTTTCATTTTTGCTCTTCATTTGCAGCACCTGGTTGGTAGATTAATTGGAAAACAAGGAAGGTATGTCAGCTTTCTTAAGCACAGTTCTGGTGCAAAGATCTACATCTCCACTCTGCCTTACACTCAAGAGTTTCAGATCTGCCATATAGAGGGTGAGTCTGCTGTTCCGCTAGATCATGGATGACGAACTCGTTCCACAAAGGGCCATGTGGCTGCAGGTTTTTATATCAACCAAGCAGCAGCACACCTGACTTGGCTCATTTAATCAACCGATTTGAGTATTCAGGCAGTTGACTGGTCAATCTCTGTGCTCTGTACAGAGATTGTGTCCAATCAACTGCCTGAAGACTCTGATCGCTTGAATAAATGAGGCAAGTCGGGTGTGCTGCTGCTGCTGCTGCTGCTTGAATGTAACAAAAACCTGGCTCCCGAGTGGCGTATTAACAAGGAGCGTGAGTATTAACCCGGCGATCGCAAGTTCGAAACTGGTTTAATGCCACAGCCATCCGAGAGTCCATGGGAACGAATTGGCTGAGCTTTCATGGACGGGAGGGATGGGGTATGCTCATTTCCCTGTCACGCACAGCGATCGTCAGCCAATCACGGGCATCTGTGAGCTCATCCGTATGAGGGGGTGTATAGCGCTTTCCCTCAGTGTGTTAGACCGCCCCCTAAATGTGCATGAGGCGCAGTTAAAAAAAAAAAAAAAAAAAAGGCGAGTAGCTAGTTACATGTCACGCAGGGGGCGTTTTCCCCTCCCTGATTGGTGGTCGTATGATGGGGAAGGCAGTACCTGTAGCCACACAGCCCTTTTGTGAAATGAGTTTGACACCCCTGCACTCGATGACCATTTGATCCGAGCTTGTTCTGGTGTTCACTTTAGATTGTGTTATGTACAAAAGGTATATTATCTGTTCTCAGGCACCCAGCAGCAGGTCGATAAAGCTCTGGCCTTGATTGGTAAGAAGTTTAAAGACCTGGACCTGACCAATCTCTACGCTCCTGCATCGTTGCCCCTCTCGCTGCCCTCTCTGCCCATGACTTCTTGGGTAAGATTCACTCTGGCTGTCTCAGTTCTCTAGTATTGCTGAGTGAGGGGAAAATGCTTTTGACTTTTAAGTTGATAGAGTGCAAATGTCACCAACATGTTTTATAACTAGTGCTCTGTTCAAATTGAT
This sequence comes from Euristhmus nudiceps, assembly GCA_030068295.1. Lineage (NCBI taxonomy): Eukaryota > Metazoa > Chordata > Actinopteri > Siluriformes > Plotosidae > Euristhmus > Euristhmus nudiceps. The sequence continues at coordinate 15,982,915 of JAQNCB010000013.1, forward strand.
TTTCTCATGGTCATTCTGTCTGTGTGAACCACCAGTACATGATTAGGTCAGTTGAAAAGTTGCCAGAATGCTTTTTCTTGCAACTTATTGGCTGGTCAGAGCATATGTCCTGTAGATCTTGGCTTCTAATACACCATTATACAGGAGATGGTCCTGGTTTCACATGATTTAGAGTGGAGTAATGAACAAGGGAAATGGATCACAAAATAATTTACTCACTCAGTCGTAAACTTCATCAGGTTACTGTGCTTTTATTAGCGTGACTATTTTAATAGTGGTGCCAAACCTTGTATAGACACCGTGACGGCATATAAAGGAATAGCAATAAAACAACGAACTAGAGCGGTATTTGCAAAGTGAGGTATCCCCGCCATACAGGAGCATAACAAATCCCCAATATGGGCAACAATGTTTATTACCCATGTTCTTGCGATATATTCTAAAGTACCAGGGCACGATCAAATTGGTGGAAGGACTTCTAAGATAATTGTCACAATTGAATAGTCTCTGTATGGTTTTCTATTAGTATTTCAGTGTATACATATACATACATGCATATGTATTCATATACATCCAGTTAGAAGTGCTCTATTTCTATAACTTTGTGACCTTGATCTGACTTTCACCCTTGACCTTAATATTTCAAAGTCTAATCACCTCTTTGATGCAGGTAGGGTGGTGTCTCCAAGTTAGATGAAAATATGTTAATGGTGGTGTTGGGATTTTGTTCACAGGCAAACAAATGGATTCAAAAACACCAGTGGTCATAACTTGTTTTTTTTTTTTTGTTTTTTTTTTGGGCCAAACTCCTTTTGGGTGGAGGAAATGAAACAGTCCTGAATAGGGATCAACAGATGTAACAAATTAATTGCGTGTCTTAATGATCCTGCGAGCTATGTTGAGGGAGCATTATCCCACTGGTCGGGTCGCCCAAGGTAACATGTCCTCGGTGAAGGTCCAGACTCTGTGCGGTTCAGTAGATCTCAATGAGTACAAGTATTCAGTTTCCCTTGCCCAGATGTTAGTTACAGAGCTAGGCCTGAGGGAGAGGCTCAAAGACGATCCCCTGGTTGTCAGGCTTCTGCCCATGGAGCCTGGCAAATCCCAACCCCAAGAGGAGACAGTTCCAACCTCCCATTGACCCACTAATTGTTGGAGAGACAATTAGGGGTCGGGTGAAGTGTGAGCCAGCTGGCAGTCGAAGATGTGGGTTCTGCCGGCCCCATCTTGTCCTAGCTTCTGACTCTGGCTTTTGGGGTATAAAATGTCACCTCTCTGGTGAGGAAGAAGCCTGAGCAGGTGCACGAGGTTGAGACCAACTAGGTATAGTCCTGCTCACCTTGACACAGCTTGGGCTCTGGAGCCATCCATCTCGAGACTGACTGGACCTTGCAGTTGCTCATTGGGAGAGGCAGTGAGCAGGTATGGGCATCCTTGTTTGCCACCCATCTCAGGGCCCACATGTTGGGATTCTCCCTGGTTGATGAAAGGATAGCCTTCTTCTGCCTAGGGGGTGATCCTGACTGCTCGTGCCTTCTGCCCCAAATGACCGTTCAGGTTGCCCACCCTTTTAGGAGTCCTTAGGATCCCCCTCTTTCTTCAACTCCGATTGGGGGGGGGGGGGGGTGTGTGACCTGGAAGTGTGTGATTGGTAGGTACGGCCTGTCTAGTCTGAACCCGAGTGGTGTTTTGTTGTTGGACTTCTGTGCTCGTCACGGTTTTTCTATCAAACACTCAAATACCATGTTCGAACACCAGGGTGTCAATCAGTGCACTTGGCGCCAGGACACCCGAGGCTGCAGTTCGGTGATCCATTTTGTAGTCGGGTCATCGGATTTGGATTCACATGGTGGGGGAGGCCCCCTTCCAGATGTCTAGTTTGGGGGGTGGTCTCCTGGGAATGTTTAGCACAGTCTTTTGTCAGAAGGGCCTTTAATGTCCACCTCCGGCAGAGCTACAGCCACATCCAAATGGAGAACGGGGACATGGAGTCCGAATGGGCCTTGTACCTTGTACTCAATTATCGAGGCAGTAGCCTGGAGCTGTGGCCAAAGGTCATCGGCCTGTTGTGGGGGAAACCCACGAACCAGGTGGTAGATGCCTATGTAGAAGGGAGCCGTCAAGTTAAAGGAGGCCATTCGGGTCATTTTAGCCCGTGGGACTCCCAAAGCAGCGGACAGGTACCGCCAGGCCAAACGTACTGCAAACCGGACTGTGGCTGATGCAAAATCTCAGGTGTAGGAGGAGTTCTGTTAGGGCTTTGAAAAGGTTCTGGACCACCTTCTGATGCCTCAGGAGGGGTAGCAGTACTCCATAAACACTGAGAACCGACACTGAGAACCGACACCTTCAAGACTGAGGCCATGGTTCTTAAGCCTATCTGTCACTTGCATGCATTTGTGGCACCCTATGTTCACGCATTGTGTGCAAACGAGGCGTGAACCTGTGCGTGCGTGCCATGGCGGGCTGAGAAAGTCAATCTTCGTCACGCCAAATTTTCGTGACCGGGCCGTGAAATATGGGTGGACTGTTTGTAAATACGCATCCCCCGAATCGTCCAGGCGAAAAGTATACACCAAGTATGCGCCGCAGTGCCAGAACTCGTCGGGGCGTTGCGGTGACGTAATCACGCTTTTCTGAGCGGAACGCCCTATGCTGCACACCGTAGTCCAAAGTGCTTTCCGGCATCAGCGAGCAGGTGTATCCTGCATACTGCTCGGCATTTGAGAGTTCGCCAGCGAAGAGAAAGCTTTATATCACAGTGACATGTCTGAAACAGACCAGAAACAATAAGAGGACTGGAGAGAAGGAGAGTAGGCTTTATAAGAGCGCGTGCGTGCGAAACTTTTACACTCTGTTATCACACTGTGTTTTTACCATAAAATAAATTCATTTATAAAAGTTAAGTGAAGTTTTGATGTTCAATTTCTAAATAATATCTGTTATAAATATATTTACACTTGGTATATGAAATAATTTAAAACAAACAGATGCACAAACAATAATTTTGCGATTATTTGTACCATTTTGAATTTTAATCAACATAAGAAAAATTCCATACGGGAAATAATTGACAAAATAATAGTTTTACAAATTACAATAAAATTCAGCAACAGCAGCAATAATAATCGACACCGCCCTCCGGGATTACACAATCTCGTCGTAGGCGTGTAGTATGCGTGAAGAAAATGGCACGGCTTGAGGCGTGCCACAAATGCGTGCAAGTGACAGATAGGCTTTAGACAGTAAATGGTGGAAAGCACCCCTCAAGTCTGGAATGAGGTCCTGTCCCAAGGGGAGTAGTTCTCGGGGGCTTGTTCACAAGTGAGGGCAGGATGGAATGGGAGATCGACAGGCAGCCTCTGCTGTAAAGCAGAACTTGTACGTCATGGTGAAGAGGGAGCAGAGTCCAAAGGCTAAGCCCTCAGTTTACCAGTCGATTTGCGTTCCTACCCTCACCTATGGTCACAAGCTTTGGGTAGTGACCGAAAGAACAAGATGGCAAATACATGTGGCCGAAATGAGCTTTCTTTGTAGGATGGGGTGGCAGTGCTCTCCCTTAGGGTGAGAAGTTCTGTCATCCGGGAAGAATTTTAAGTATAACCGCTGCTCTTCCGTGTTGAGAGGAGCCAGTTAAGGTGACTCGGGCATCTCGTTAGAATGCCTCCCTGGTGTGGTCTTTTGGGCATGTCCAACTGAAGAAACTTGACATGTGGAAAAACTTGATCAACATTTGAGGTGCTGCTATACAGGAAGTTATTTAATTTTTAGTAATGCATTAATATTTAAATCAGTTACCAGAAGACAATTTTTTGTTAAACCATGATTAGACAGATCACACTACAGAATGCAAATAAGAAGCCATATATTTACTTTCAAATTAGACAATTACCTGTCAACTTGCAAAGTGAAATCCCGAACACCTTTAAGCCACGG
>JAQNCB010000013.1:15990439-16000736 GCA_030068295.1 Euristhmus nudiceps
TTCAGATCATCAAACAAAGTAAACATTACAAAAAGGGTAACCCAAGTATTCAAAAAATTCTGTTTTCATGTTGTGATTTTATTTGTTCGAAAAATCCTACCCAAACCTACATGAAACTCTGAAAAAGTAATTGCCCCCCCTTGTTAAAAGGTGAGCTCATTGTGATTAATCGTTTTATTGGGGAAAACGGAGTTCAATTTCATGCCCACTCCCAGGCCTGATTGCTGCTAGACATTTCTAGTCAGGAGATTCCTAACATAAAATCTGTCTGACCAGGCGAGGTAGGCCATATCGAACACACCTCATGCCGCAATCCAGTGAGCTTCAGGAGCAAACAAGATGATTATAGAGCTGTCTCAGTCTGGGAAAGGAGTCGAAATAATTGGTAAATCTTTGGGACTCCAGCGGACCACTGTCAAAGCCATTATCCAGAAATGGAGAAGGCATGGCACAGTGGTGACCTTTCCGAGGAGTCGCCGACCTACCAAAAGTACTCCTACTCCAAGAGCATGGCACAACCGGAGAAGTCACAAAGGATCCAAAAACCACTTCTAAACAACAAGCCTCACTTGCTTCAGTTAATGTCAGTGTTCATCACTCCACCATCGGAAATACACTAGGCAAAAATGCTGTCCATGGAAGAGCTCCGAGGTGAAAGCCACTGCTGACAAAAAAGAATATCAAAGCACGACTCACTTTTGCCAAGAATCATCTCGATCATCCACAAAGCTTTTAGGAAAATGTCCTCTGGATTGATGAAACTAAGGTTGAACTTTTTGGGAGAAATGCATCCCGTTGCGTCTGGCGCAAAAGGAACACTGTATTTGATAGAAAGAACCAACTGTTGTGCCAACAATGAAACATAGTGGTAGAAGTGTGATGATCTGGACTTGCTTTGCTGCTTCAGGACCGAGGCAGCTTGTCATGATTGATGGAACCATGAATTCTGCTCGCTACCAAGAAATCCTGGTGAAGAATGTTCGCCCAACAGTTTGAGACCTCAAGCTAAAGCACACCTGGGTTCTGCAGCAAGACAATGATCCCAAACACACCAGCAAGTCCACTTCTGATTGGCTAAAAAAGAACAAAACGAGCGTTTGAGTGGCCAAGTCAAAGTCCTGACCTGAACCCTATTGAGATGCTGTGGCATGACCTTATACCTGTTCATGCCCCAAAACCATCCTATCTGGTTGACAGTTAAACAATTCTGCAGAGAAGAGTGGGCCAAAATCCCATCACAGCGATATGAAGGACGCATCGCCTCTTATCGCAAACGCATGACTGCAGTTATTGCTGCAAAAGGTGGTTCAACCAGCTATTAGGCTTAGGAGGGCAATTACTTATTCACATGGGCATTTGTAGGTTCAGTTATTTCCCCTTAAATGCATTTGGAACTGAAAACTGCATCTTATTTTATCTTTGTATAATATTTACGTTTGCTTGATCTGAAATGGATAACCGTAACAAGCGTGCAAAAAAAAAAATGTTAAATTGGTCAGGGGCAAAAACTTTTGCACAGCACTGTATATCAATCACTGTATGATCAATTGTACTTTAATTCTGTTTTTGCCGTTCCTGAAATAGTCAGATCGCAGGTTTCATCAGGAGGCCGATGATTTTTAACTATTTACTACCAAATCCTACTGTGTTCCTTTTGATGAGCTTATTTTTGTGAGCCAATAACAAAGTAGGCAATAATAGTCTCTCACTGTCTGTGGTGAGAGGCATGTAAAAGAATCATTGCTGACTTTCATCAAAAGGGTGCTGCATAGCTGCCAGCATGTTTCTTCCCTATGATGGCCTGGCGCGCTGTCCAGGATGTACCCCGCCTACGCCCAGAGTCGGCTGAGATGGGCGCCAGCCTTTCCTCAACCCTAATTAGGATTAAGCGGTTCAGAAAATTAATGAATAATAAAGTAGGCTGGGAATGGGCCTGGGTCAGTGAAAATGCAGAGTGGAATGTACTGTATCCTTTATGCTATTAGCATGGAGCTTTGGTTCCCCCCTGTTGCCTGCTCATATTTGTCTGTTAGCACTGAGTACCTGTTTTGATTGCATTTCTTCTTTTTTGCAGTTGGTTCTGCTGAATCGTACATTGGCAGAACGAGCCTTAGCTACGTGGGTGGACAGTTTCTGATCCCGTGTCCTCCTGTTCTTCTTTCACTCTAACCCTCTCCACTTTTTACACCCCGCCTACCTGAAATGCACATCACTGGCTAACAGAAATTACTTTTCTATTTGTTTGTTTGGTTTTTTTTTTTTTTTTTTTTTTTTTTTTAAAGGTTTTGTTTTCTACTCCCCTTCAAAATAATTGAATTGTACTGTGTAGGGGGGGACAAATAATGGCCGAAATGTAAATGACCATGGTTTAATCAGTAGTATCTCTTCAGTAGTATAAATTTCAAGCAATCTGGAAGCTCAGTAAAGTTGCTTAAGTTTTCCGTCCAGCGAGGCTCCTTCACCATGAACAAAGCCTGTGGATTTCAGAACTGTAATTGTGTTTAAAAGGTGATTAAAGAACATTAAAAATGTAACAATGGTGCGGTTTGTAAAGATTCTCTGGTTTGAGACTGATTTCAGCAACTTGCCTAGTTTCGTAGCTCTGTCTCACTAGTTCACATGATTATGATTGGATTTCTCTCCTGCTGGTTCCGTCCTCCAAGTTCCTTTGAGTTTGAGGCCCAGTGTCACCAACCTTTGTGCACATTAACTGTATAGAACGGGACTTCTCCACATCATGAAGAAACACACTGCAGAAAGGTGTGTGTGCCCCTCTACCACAGAATCTTCATCAATGTGGCCTTAGGGAGGAAAAGAAAATCGTACTGCCTGCTGTGCATGGTCTGTGGGACGTGTCCTGCACATTGCCTTCAGTCTCGATGTCTCCATACGCAGCTTCGTTCTCTGTTCTTATTCAAGTTTGTTATTCAGGATTTTTCTCATGCATCTCAAGGAACACACTAAAGTACTGGCCTGCGCTTCACTTGAACATGACTTCACTACATGTTTGTCCTGATTCAATGAGGTGTATCTGAGCTCAGGCTCCTGTTTTGGGTAGATGAAGTGCATATCGTTTGCTGTGTCATTTATCTGCATGCAGTCCTGTTCAGAGCACATCTTTTGATCCACACATCATGTAAACCCACATTTCTACTAGCAAGCGTGGCTTTGCGTAAACACCAGAGGAGATATGATGACTAGGTTGTAATGTACTTTATCCAGAGTCAGGTTCCTTAGGTCGGAAGTGGCCGGCATGGTCAGTAGCTAATGTCTGTAGTTTGAAATGTGAAGAATGTTCACGGTTTAATTCATCAGTCTCATTATGCTGGCTGCTAAAATAAGCACTCTGGCACTACCGGTCTGTTGTAAATGATGAAAAAGCTTTAAGAAGTCTCATTCAGGTTTTCATTTTCTTCAGTTGGGTTTTATTTAAAGAATGGTCTCATGCCATACTGGTATTTTGTTTTAAAAAAAAAAAAAAATGTGGGTAACTCACTAGGGATTTGAGTGTGTCATTGAGTATGTTGCATTCAGGGCAATCTCATCCAGATTTCTGCTGCTATAGATATAGATTGCATCCTAATGTTGCCAATTTGTAACATGATAAAATTTCACCTGCTGTCTGTCTTCATTTGGTCAGTGGGTGTTTTTTTGTTTTTTTTTTTAACTTTACATGAGCACTAATTTCCCTTCCTGATGTGTGTGCTGCTGTTGTAATTGACAAAGATTACATCTGTCTGGTTTCGACCTAACTTCAAAAACTTGAATTTTTTTTTTCTTCTTCTTTATTTGAAATTATGGTGATGACTGAGTGAAGCCAGCAGCTTTGTAAACTGATATTGAAGGATATCATTGTGTCGAATGCAAAGGGACATGGACTTTTCTGTAACCCCTTTCTTTCTGTTTCTCCCTGTCGCTTGTTCTCCTGTTGGCTCTCTCTCTCTCTCTCTCTCTCTCTCTCTCTCTCTCTCTCTCTCTCTCTCTCTCTCTCTCTCTGTTGCTCAAATGCTTGCTGTCTTGTGCTCTCTCTCGCTCGCTCGCTCTCTCTTGGTCACATGCTTTTCGCTCTGCAATGTCTCTGGAATGGGCTTGACTTTTTCCTGTCTGGTGCTCAGGTTGGTGGATGTGCTGTCTGAAGCTGCGGTGGGTGGATGGGGGGGGTTGCTACACTTAGCAGTCATGTACTATAGAATGTAATCTGTAAAGATATTTCTGCACTATCCAATCAAAAAGCATGACAGCACAGCAACTCGCAGGCAGGAACTGTTCCTCCCCAGTTTGTTTGCAAAATAATTCCCAGTAGATTTCTGACCATTTCATCAGTGAGACACTCATGCCTTTTTCTTCTCAACCTTTTCCATCACTATGCTTCATCGTCCGATCATGCGTCCTTTGTCCTTGTCTGTGTAAATACATGTTCTTTTGTACAACACTGGGAAGAGGTGTATTCAAACAAAGGGATCATGGTTTTTCTTTTTCACCCCAACTACATTTTCTGTTTATAAGACTGGTTTGAAGTGTTCTGCTTATCTGATTGATTTACTTATTTGATTATTTGAGTACAAAGCAATTCTGCCCACAGTATAACCATGTACAGGTCAGTTTTTGCTAGACTCATGAAGAGGTTTGAATCTTGGTTGTACAGATCTATATATATTATATATATATATATATATAAAAAAGAAATAAAACTATTAAAACATGCAAAATCTTGTCTTGTGCAACATGGCTTTCAATTATTATGACAGTATACAGTTTTATTTCAAAATCTGTATAATTTCTACACCTGGTTTTTCCTGTTTTAAAGTGTTGTAGATGCAAGTTTCTGGCACTAGGGGGAGCAATAACACAGGCTTTATTCTGTTCGTGCATCATGTGTTGAAATAATATTCTCCCAGTTTCCTCCCAAATGAAGAGAAGCAGCAAGGCCGGTTCTATTGTTTCTCGTACACTAAAGGCATTTGGGATCCTAAGATGGTAGCTTGGAATTTCATCTTTTTTTCCCTCTCTCCTCGGGCTCCTTTTCAGGAGGTAAAATTTATGCTGGAATGAATTAATCTTTGGTGCTTGATCTTTTTTTTTTTTTTTTTTTTTTGTGGGGGGGGGGGGGGGGGGGGTTGCAATGGCGTCCCTTGCTTTATTACAGGTGTGCTTAGGGTCACGGTATTTGTGTGGATTACATTCCTTTGACTTGGTTTGTTTACATTTCTCTGAATCAGTGAATAAATCTCTTCTGCATACTTGTGAATATGTTCTGCTGCATCCACCGTAAACATTAGTGAGCCTGTTCCAGAAGCAGCCATGTAAGCTTAAGGCATTGCCCTACCTCTGCCATGCTCGACCAATGAGCTTGTATATTCGGGATATTGAGCAAACTCTTTCTCCACATTTTGACCTTTCCATTACTTTGGTCAGTTTTATTCTTGAATCCAGACTTTTCTGGTGACTCATCTCAGTGCTTTCAAATTCAAACATTGCACAAGTCTGGTGGTATGGCATGTACATAGACCAGCCACGTTAACACGATGGCCAGTGGTAGATGAAAGGAATAGCACTTTTGTTACAGTGGCACCTGCCATGGCGTGGAATGTCAACTGCTACTGTTTTCCTGGCTGTTCGTACAACCAATAAAGACATTAAGATACAAGTTGTTCAATCGACCAATGGGTAACATCTCTCAGCCAACATGGGCTGTGTTCCAAGTTGTCTAGTATTAAATATCAGGAAATGAGAGCTAAAATTTTGATCTGCATTACATTTATTGTTCTGATCTCTTTCCCAAATGTCTTCATTGTATGATAGAAACAAATTGGAGTTGTTTCACAGGGTTAAGATCAGTGGCGAAATGTGGATATGGAGTGAGCTTTTTTTTTTTTTTTTTTCCCCGGACAGTTTTTAAACACCCCCCCCCCCCCCCCCCATTTATCATAAGACATTTATGCAGGGTAATATGACTTGTGTTTGGTGGTGATGTAGACGTGAGTTTCAAAGGAGAGTGGAAACCTTGATGAGACAGGTTACTCTTCCCCCAGTGAAGCATGGGGTTGGTATCAGTGTGTTTTGGAAAAGTGGATAAAGATTCAGCGTTTAGGGCAGCTATGCCTTGAGAGAAATACAGGGTTGTAGGTGAAGAAAATCTTGCCTTTCTGCAAAAGACTCTGCTGTGAGAAGTGACTGGTTCACTTTTCCCAACAGCAATGCTAAGCATGTTCCCAACATTCGAGAGGTGCATGGCCATGAAGCTGAATGGGATCGGTAATTTCAATGTTAATCCAACCGAAAGTTAGACTTGAAATCTGATGTCCACTGAGTCTCTCTCCAAAAACTTGAACAATTGTCCTAGGATGAATGTAAAGAGATATCACACTCCAAACAAGCAAACCTGGGGAAAAAATACACCCAACTGCAGTATTATTTGAGGAAAAAGGTGGAAATAATGCATGAGTACCTTTTCCGTGAATTAACCAATGGATCTATTAAAACATTGTTCCTTCAATGTTGTTCCTTGCTTAACACATACGCTTAGAATCACTATTGAGCTCTTTTCCATTCTGCTATAAAATGTGTAAAAGTTCATATAGAGGACATATAAAAGGTAATGTATTGCAGTTGCACCTCATAAAATTGTCCATTTCATATTTTTTAATACTCATTTCAAGTCAATAGCATCCATTTAAATATTCCAGATCACTATCTGTGTGCATAATCTTTAATTAGCAAGTGCAGGAAGCTTTCGACTGCCTAAATGTGAGCTCTTTCTGAGGCTTTTTCCATTCAAGTTCATTTCATGTCACTCTTCAAAATGATTCTTTAAAATTATTTAATATTAGGGGTTTGGGAAGGCTAGAACACATCCAATACGACTGCGGGTGAAGTGAGGGTGTAGTCTGAACAGCTCCCCTGACAATTGAAGTGGCAATATATGCAACTAGGGTCAATCAGGAATATCCAATTGGCTTAGCATGCACTTGTTTGGACTCTGGTCCTTGAGGGTACCTACGCAAGTACAGGAAGAGCAAGCAAACCATACGAAAACATATGACTCAAACCTAGAGCCTTCTTTCTCTGAGAGCAGTACTAATTGCTGCACCACTGTGCCACCTTACCTTGATGTTGCTCTTTTAAATAGCACCCTGTAACGTGTGTTTATACTGGGGTTAAAAATACATGTATAAAGTCGGTTGGGCTTTTTTAGTCTACACCGACTGCGTCATCAGGCTTGAGCTGAACTCGGTAGCTGTAGCATGATGCAGCTTGGAGTTCGACTTCTCCTCAGTGGGATGAAAGTCCATTGCAGATTTCCAAGTACTTCCCAGTATTTTTATATTAAAGCTGGCTGGACAAGGGCACACTGGGGTTAAGCCTTTCCTCAGGGGCGTCTTAGCATGGTGAGGGTCTAACCTATGGTTGAACCACACCGCCTCTCCATCATGAGCTCAGCACCCTAACCACTACACCCCCGGCCCTGCCATTTATAATGGGTGTCATCTGTGTATATACAAAATGAGACAATGCAAAAATGTATCAATAACTTGCAAAAAAAAAAAAAATCTGAAAATCATTACTTCTTACCTGTACCATCCAGATGAACCCTTCAATGTTCTCAGTGTAAAGAATGTACCACAGGAAGGGAGTATGCCATAGTCATGATCAATTTTAATTACAGTGATCCCTCGCTACTTCGCGCTTCAGTTTCTGTGCATCGCCGAAAAATAGGGGAAACGTTGAGGGAGATGCCGCAAGGTCACTGCTGACTCCAGTTTGGGACTTGGGTTGACTCGCCTCTGAAATCTTGTAAGCTGATTGGTCGAGACGAATTTCCCAGCATTCGCGTATCTCCGTAAACTGAAGAGGAAATGGAAGTCAAGCGGCAAAGTGAGTAGAGCCTAAGTAAAATTACGTTAAAAATTCTAAAAACACATTTCTTACACTTTTTATTTACATCTATGTACAATTACATGTCTATTTTATTTATATTTTATTTACATCTTATGCGTTGTTTTTGAATGTTTGTTATTATAAGCATTTATAGTGTTCAATATGTATTTACTGGTATTATATACACATATACATGTACGTATACGTCAGTCAGGGGCGTCGATCCTACTTCGCGGAAATTCGATGTTCGTGTCAGGTCTCGGTCCGCAGTAACCATGAAAAGTGAGGGATCGCTGTACACCACAACCTCAATATGTTCCGAGTGGTCCTTGATGCAATAATATGACATGGCCACACGATGGCGTATCAGCTCATCATTTGCACATCAACTTGAGCACTTGAGCACCACTTGTTGCAAAGTAAATTAATCAACTTTATGCCTGTCTGGGTTCTCGGTCAAATAGAGGAGCTGCTTGGCCTTATAAAGCTCAGATGGTTGTAATGAGTGCACTCAACCACATATGCTGTTCATTCAAATGCCTTCACTTCATTTTTTCCTCATCACTAGATCAATTCAGTTTTTAGAGGTCACTGCAAGTCTTTTAATTCGGAGAAACAGCAGGTTCCTCAACTCTGAATTCCATGTATAATGAGATACAACAGGGAGTTCGACATTCATTCATGCGAGCGCTATATACATTTATATTCTTCTCATTTCTTTTCAGAGACCTTTGAAAGGCTGCTGAGGCATATTAGATTTAAATCTACTCTAATCACCGAAAAATAATTTACACTGTATTAAAAAAAAAAAGCCTGAACAGCATTATTGCCAATTGGGAGTGATTCATAATTCCCTGTTCTCCACTGACGGCTGTGTGATCCGACTGTGTCAGTGCAGCACGGTTGGAGATGATCACAGAGGTTCACTGCAACAATTAGCTACAGTGCAGGAAGCTTTGTCGAAAATCTTTCCTAAAGTTTGTTTGAGTTGCTGAATTTCTGAGCGAATGTCAGTGGGCAGTCTCATTTTTCATTCTATTGGGGGTACATGTTTGTAAGACCCATCAGCACTGATAAGACTGCTAATGAAAAGCGTTGATTTCTTTGCTATTAGACAGCAATGAGTCACACAGAACAACTCTGATGTTTCCGAGCCTGTGATGTGTGGTGCAGCATTGATGGAGGACTGGCTCGGCACTGATGATCTTTGAGCGTGAAGAAGTAAATATCCAGATAAAGACATGTTCAAGGTCTCTCAGCATCTTCCTGTGTAAGGATTTCACCTGCTTACTGAAGCGTTTCACACTGGAGCAAGCCCCTGCATGTGTGTGGATGTGGTGTGTATGTGAAGGTCTTTTCCAGGCTCATGAATAGAGCAGCTGCATTGCTATGAACAACTGTAACTTATTGAAGGGAAAGCACCGGAAAGGACACTGCTCTTGTCCTTGATGCGAATGAAACTGAGCTCATTGAGGAAGAGCAGCTTTCATTGCAACTCACTGACTGCAGAAGGGAAGTTATGAGTCTCCCATAATACACTCATAGAAAAAAAAGACACCTTTACAACTGCACGACAATTATTGCACGGTCATCAGAGTAGCTCAAAGAAACATTTTATAAGGGTTGAGATTAAAAAAAAAAACAGACATGTGTGTCTGAGGAATGGGGCACTTCTATAATATGAGGGTTTTTTTAAATGAATGAAAAGAAAAAGAATAAGACATTACAAAACCTCAAGCATGTTGTATAAAACCAGCACTGCTCTTTTTATGATGTGAGCTTTGGGTTGTTGCTGCATGTCAGTGTAACATGACTCCGTACTATAACAGTATGATACATTATTGATTCCCACATGACTGAATTGAATTTATTTAATATTTATCTCTTTATTGTATTGGCTCACTTTTAAAACATTAACATGATTACTGTTGCATATAATGTTAATTAACTTGTTTGGGGTCTTTCTATTAAGGGATAAACATGAACAAGACAGGTTTTCATTCAGAGGGGAAAAAGCATCGTCTTTCTTTGCTATTCTTAAAATTCCCCAATCGGATGCATCTATACAGTAAATTTTTCTTTACATGACAAACATTGTAAGAATCATTTTAACTTCACCGCCCAACCAGAAAAAGTTACACACACTCATATTTTTATGAAGTGCATTTATCCCTGTTCACAGCGTGTAATCTCCTTGGCATTGATTCTCCGGTTGGTCCGGTCTAGGCTCAGCAACATTAAAATAAAGTCAGCTGATGACCTGGATGTACTGAACGAGCAGGTTATCACATCATTCATTCATTCATTCTCCAAACCGCTTATTCCTAGTCAGGGTCGCGGGAAAGGCTGGCGCCCATCTCAGCCAACTCCGGGCAAGGGCAGAGTACACCCTGGACAGCTCGCCAGGCCATCGCAGGGC
>JAQNCB010000013.1:16099034-16119985 GCA_030068295.1 Euristhmus nudiceps
TGTGTGTGTGTGTGTGTGTGTGTGTGTGTGTGTGTGTGTGTGTGTGTGTGTGTGTGTGTGTGTGTGTGTGTAAGGGAAGGAGTTTTGCTTTGAGAAAAAAAGAAGCCCACTATGCACCCCAAAGATTTCTCCTCAGCTCCCGGGGCCTGCTGCAAAGCTTTAAAGGCAGCAAAATCACTCGCAGTTATGGGCTCTAAAACTCCTGGAATGAAAGTGAACCAAGCATGCTGTTTGGGGAAAAGGAGACAAATGATTTAATATTTTCCTTGACCTTTGTTTGCTCTGAGTATTGGCAATGTTTCCAAGAGTCAAGGGGGGACAATTTTTAAAACGCCCACTTGAGGATAGGAAGTTAAACGGCTTCTTGGCAGCGATTTTCATTTTAATTCTATCTGCCATGCTTTTTCTTCCTACCCCGTTTCCTTTCTAAACGACTCTAATTCTCAAGCTCATAGTGCACACCCTTTAATACTGACCATTTGTAACCCTCCTTCAGATAGCCTACTGTTGCATTTAAGAGGCTTTTATTTATCAGTGTGCATGGATTTTATTAAAATAAAGGATTCGTATTTCTGGCATAGAAGCAATTATTTTCACAGCTGCTCTTTTTTACATCATTATTAAACATTTACACAGTACATTTCCTGCAGTACTGTTACATTAGCTTGTGTTTTTCACTTGCTTTGATGCTTTTGTTCTTTGTTCTTTAATAAGCAGTAAGGTAGAAATCCATGTGTTCATCAGAAGTAGGAACTAAATTTTTTTTAAACGTATCTGGTCGTGATTAAAAAGCTTTTCGACATTCCTGTAAGTTAATATAACCTGCTAATCTCTCTCTTTACTGATTGCTTTTTCATCAAAGCACCTGTGCTCTAAGCTGATTTCATGAACAGTCGAGCCGTACTCTCTTTTAGATGCTACATATTGTAAATGGAATCTGATTTCTGTTTGCTTCATGAATGACCTGATTTACTTTTTCGCGCAGAACTGAAACTTAAACTAACTTAATGAGAAATAATTTTCAGATTTGGTATTTGGTAGGATCTTGATAATTTTTCTTCTAAGCAATTGCCTGGCTCCTGTTTATTCCAAAACACAGTATTAATAGTAGAGGGCCATGGCCTAGATGGTTATCTCATGTCTTGTGAGGTGTTCATGTGTGCCCACCATTGGAAACCCAATAATGAAGTGGCTATTAAAAAAAACCCCAAACAAACAGATTTATGAATAATGGAACTGAAACCCCCCAAAAAAATAGAGGCTCATTTCCCACCGCTCAGACTCGCACAGAATAAAAAAAATCACTCTATCTAACTCAGGTGGGCAGACAGACTTACGGACATATAAATGTTCATAGAGGAAATGCTGAAATCAGAAGCCTGACAGAACAGGAACTCGTTAAATGGATAATTAAACTAACAAGACAGGTGAAACAAAGGAGAGCATCGATCAGGTGGTGAAAGGAGCTCTGCTTTTAGGCAGTGTCTAAATCTATATTAAAATTTAGATCCTTTCTGGTGGTGGATAAATCACTAGCCCAGGATCCCTCAAAAACATTTAGTCTTACACCTATAGCTTCAACCAACGTTTTGTACCCATTCCAGGACATTTGGTAGAAGGGTTATGGACAGGAATTTATCTTGTTTTATTTGCAAAATATATTTCAATAGAGGTCATGGACATGCATGGATAGATAGTTGGATGGACAAATGGCTGGATGAATGGATGGATGGATGGATGGACGGACAAGTGGATAAAATGGACAAATGGATGGATGATGGATGCAGGGATGGAGCGATAAATGGACAGATGGATGATGAACAGACTGTTAGGCAGACATTATTGACCACCTTCTCCCGAGGGAATATAGGGAATGAAACACAAAGCACATTGAACAATATACAATTTTCACTACTACCATCTCATTCATTTATATATTCATTCATTTTCCGAACCGCTTAATTCTAATTAGGGTCACGGTTACACCCTGAACAGCTCACCAGCCCACCGCTGAACTACGATCTCATAGAATAAAAAACCGGTGGTTGTAACACATTTTGCAGTAGGGAACAAAAGTATCTTTTTGGCTTTCTAGCCAAAGTGGTTAGTACCGGTAATTGAAAAAATGAATGGCCAGGCATATTTTTATCTGCCAAAATGATTTCATGGTTTAAAAAAAAAAAAAAAAAAAAACTATTTGGTAATATACAGCCTTCTCCACAATCTGTTGTGAGCCACTTTACACTGAAGCACATCCATGACTGTGCATAAAGTTGTACTGAGCATATGCATGAAGAGTGTCCATATTTTACATGCCAGAATGGCGCAGTAACTGCCATCATTCACCCACCAACACAGAAATCTACACACCACTGACGCTTAGTGGGTGCTAATTTTGCTCCCTGCCTACAAGAAACAAACAGAAAATGTGAGGTACCTGTCGCTTGCTCGCATGAACACAGTGTTGTGTCATTCGAACACACTTTCACCTTATATTTACTACATGCCGAGAAAAAAGAAAGACACCTGTCTAGACTTGAACTGTCTAGACTTTTAAATACAACATAAAAAGAATAACACATTGTTCTCTGATACATTGAATCAGTCAGAGTCACTGCCATTTTTTAAAGGACACAAACATGATGCAACATGAGAGAAATGATCAGCAGCGAATTGAAAAAAAAAAAAAGAAACCCTTCCTTGGAAATTGGGACACAGTTATTTTGTCTGTCAGGTAATATGTTCCATATGTGCATATTCTATATGCTCTATATTGTTGCACTGATCTATATAGACTGACATACAGTAAGGGCCAAAACATCTGAGGCTACATTGAAAATCTGTTGTCTTTTTGGTATTTAAAATATGAAATCAACAGAATGGTATTTTTTATGTCCTGACTGTGACTGATAGGAATATATAATTTTTTTTAACTGATCTCTTCTAATGAAGCATGTGTTCAGATCACTCTTTAAAAAATGTAGTCTAAAATGGATAGTAATCTTTTCTACAAACATTTTGAGTCCGCAAGTTCAAGTAGACACAAGTAAAAAATGGTACATTTCAAATATTCGTTTTTTTTAATCTTTAAATGTTTTTGCAATGCTGTATTAATCCTGCAAGGGAAATTATTGCCTCTGCATTTAACCCATCCACAATCGGCACACACACACGTAAACAGTGATCACCCACACTCAGAGCAGTGGGCTTCCACAAACATTGGGGAGCCCGGAGAGCAGTTGCCTTGCTCAAGGGCACGGAAGGGATGGTGCGGCTCATTCCCTCTATCGCAATACATTTTTCCTGCTGGTTCAGAATTTGAACCAGTGCCCTTTCGGTCCCAAAGTCACTTCTCTAACCATTAGGCCACAGTTGCCCCCAAGGTCTTGTCAGTAAAACAAGTTTAGCAAGTCTGAGAATGCCGACCTCTGCCAAGCCGAGTAAAAATGTCACAAGTCATCCTATTTCACAGTGATCCTGGATCCAAATTTGATCATTTACAATTTTTTAATTGAGTCTTCCTCCAGAAGAATCTGTACACACATTTTGTATATAACACAGAAAGTACTCAACACAGTACTACAATGTTAAAGAATCTTTTAAAAACTTTCATGGCAAAAGAAATTGTGTTGCGTCATCTCCAAAATCTAATGGATTCTTCCTTGTCCAAAGCCCTGCATCTGGCAGAAATCTTTTAGAAATCTACTCGTCACTTTTCGCATAATCCTGTTTATAAATGCACAACCAAACCACAAGTTAAAACATAGCTTTCTTTGGGGGAGATAATGAAAATTGTGGTCTTAAATTATAAGAGAACATAAAATAGGCAAATAAAAAAATATGATATTGGTTATTTTATGTTCTCTTATTATTAATATTATTATATATAATTTTCTTTTCCTGTGACATATTTTATTTATATTTTCTCTTTGAAAGGAAATTCTCCGAGGAAGTTATATCCCCTTTTCAAGAGGACAGAATGTCACTGCTTCTTGCAGTGGCTCCACCTGCTCCTGCTTTATCCAGTTAAATCTTCCAAATGGGGTCCCTCTGGATAAGCATGGATTGGCTTGATTGCCTTTTGAACTGAGTCATTGGGTAGTGTAGATATGGCTTTCTGGCTAGGCACTTCTGTTTATAAGAGCAGCTATTTTAAGAAGATTGACCACGATTGAAAAGGATTTGCGGGCCCTGCTAACATGAGAGATAGCGTGTCTCAATCTGGGTTCGACTGGAGAGAGGGCAAGCTGTAGATGTAAGATGATGGGATGGAGTGTAAAATAAAATGCTTCTCTCCTATGCGATTGCTCACATTTGGAGATCTTTCTTAAAGATCTGCCAGGGCCTTTTGGCTCAGTCCCATCGACTGCATTGAGCAACTCTATCAGATTAGCTTCAGATGGTCTCACTGTGCCTGAAGCAGCGTAGATTACAATCTCCTCCAGCACTTCCGTGGCATGGAGTGTGCCAATGAAATCAGCGTGCAAAACTATTAGGATTTAACGGGGGACATAAAGCCCATTACCAGGGAGACCTTGGCATTTTCAGTCCTCAGCTAGTAGCTACCTGCTCACCTGTCGTGGTGCTCTTGGAGTGGTAATAACTTTGGACTCAGGGGGCTTCCTGTGATCTTCCAGCTAGAAGGGCAGCTTCTGAGATGTGATATGAAATAAAGGTTTGCCTGCCAGGTCGCCTCTTGGACAGGCACCTCTACTATGTCCAGGGCTTTTGGGAGCCTGATGGTAAGTGATATTTCCCAATGCCTTCCAGGGAGCAAAGGCAGAGTTTGACTGACAGCTTCCTTTAAACTTGGAACAGACTTTAAAAAGCAGTTGAATTAGTCACTTGCATTTCAAGTCCTACACTGTTGTGAACTTTCTGTTCCTTTGTTGTTTTAACTTTAGAGCTTTCATCTTCCGAGAGTCTCATGTCTCACCAGCAGAAGCGGTGGATGCAAAAACAGGAATGACTCAGTGTGAAAACAGATACTATGAGTTAGGTAAAGGACAAAAAAAGATAAGAGGGAAAATTATAAGCATCTCCTGATTGTGCTAACAGCATGGGTACTGATTTTGTGGAGAGCTGCCTGTTTGTTCGCGTACTGTCATATAATATGGTGCTAGGGTAACAAAAATTGACACAAAACAGTATCCCACAGGTATATCTACCTCCTGCGCTCAAAATGTTTTTAAAACTCTGGGTAATGGCCTTGTTTTTTTGTCTCTGCTTTCCTTGCGTGCTAAGTTGAAGGTAGGGCTTGTTTTTTTCCCATCTGTGGCTTGATGTAAAGCTTTAATGAAGCCCCAAAGGTATTGAGCATCATATACAATTACTGTGCTTACATGGCGGAGAACGAGTGTGTAAGTCGCACTTACTGAAGCCCAGAGCATCGCATGGGGAGCTTTAGTGGGACTCTGCCAGTGTATGAGAGACTAACACATCAGGAGGAAAAAAAAAAATCACACACACATACTCAGACACTCTCAATAATTAGACAGAATTCTCTCTGAGACACAGCCTTACTGAAAGGGCATGTCCTTTTAAATGAGTGTCAACGATTGTGGGGTTCTGCCATGTTGGTTTGCTAGATGGAGGGGGGAGAGATGGATAACTGGATAAGGCAGATCAGTAGATAAATAGATATGCTGCATGCCAGCAGTGAGTGTGTGTGTGTCTTAGCAAGCTTTCCGTGAGCATTTTCATTGCGTGAGTCAAGCACACAAGGAAACGTTGAAGGACTTGCCAAGATGCAATCCTAATTAACTGAAATGCCAACGTTTACCCGCTTTTTTTCCCCCCACAACAAACTTTCAAATCATCTCTTGGGGGCTTGGTAGCTACTACGTTGGCGTACCTGCCACAGAGGAATGCTTGAAGCTTCAGAATACACAATAGGAAAGCAGGGTTCATCCTCTAAAGAGTTGGCTCCTGCAGTGTAGTCTAGCGAGAAGGCAAGGTCAGCCAGTTCCTCATATCATGTTCCTATTCACAGTGGGCGTCTCAGACAGCAGGGATGCTATCCCCTCTTGTTGCTTGAATGATTAGAGAGGAGGAAGTGAGAAATAAAAGAAAGAACAATAGCTCGCTTTGGATGCTATTTATTTTCAAGGAGCGACATAAAAGTGGAGAAGGCTTTCTCTAGCTTGGCATGAGGTATATGGTACACCTTGCAAAGAAATTTCGAACAATGCTTCCTCATATTATGCTGTTAAAAATACCGTGACAAAAGACAGCACATCTCCTGTCACACTAATGATATATAGCTGTTTATATGGAACCGTATTGTCTATGACAGTTCAGGAAATGAAACGTCCATAGTATCATAGCAGCTCAAGCTTTGAGCCAGAGCACACACTTGGTTGGCTCCATTCCCAGACAGCGGGGATCCTTGGAAATTAAAAACATTCACGATCCATTAAAATAAATACTATTTTGAGGACTGATTTATCCTTCCCAGAAGGTTTCGAAACAAGAACAACTTGCCCTATAAATGTCACCTTGAATTAATAAGGGGAAAGATGGACCGTACCTGTTTGCACTGATTGTGAGTCAATCTTACGTTTCTGGCTGGTCCTGGTAAACATTATCAAGGCCACAGAGACGTGAAATGCTTTGGTTGCCCCCTTGCAGGCTCAGAGGAAAGACAGATTGTCAATTTGCCTGACGCCAGTAAAGAAGTGACCAATCCGTCTGTGTTGTAGCCTCAAGAGCACAATTCCACAATGAGAGAGTGAACGATGAACCTCGTTCAAAAGGAGCGGAACAAAGCGGACACGAGTTCTAATTTCCCTCCGCAGCAGGTGGTTGTCATCCGTCGTTCCAAACAGCTGGCTGGAGGCGGGTGAGAGAGGAGGCCGGGGCTTAGTGTCCCCATCAGCCGTCCTAATGACAGCATTCAACATTCTGTCCTCCAAACTGCACCATCACTCACAGATGTTCAGCGCATTCCCCTCAAGTGCCGACCTCCATATTGGAGTTCTCAAATTAAAAAAAAAAAAAAAAAAAGCGTAATTAGATACAATTGTTGTCAATGTTTTGGGACTTAATATGTGACCTATAACAGATGGATCCCACAGAGTTTCAGTAAGTGCTGTGACTGTGGTGTGGAAATGAGAAAAGGAAGGCGAACTGGAGAAAATGTGCTGCAACATCCTCTGTTTTAGAAATCTCCTTTACCTCTGCTATAGCCACAAAACCAGCTGTTTTAAAAAAGTGTTTATCTGCAAGTACGGATGTACTGGGCTCTTTTTTCCTGCATCCAATAGATAAATAAATCCTCAGGCTATCAGTGTTTGGTACTTAGTATTACATTACTGCAGTATACAATACTGGCTTCTTAGAATGTAGTGGTGTATACCAAAATACATTTCTCCTTAACTATCAATATTTCTTGCCATTTAACTTTTACTTCACTGCATTTTCAAAAGCAAATGCCTACTTTTATTTGAATATGACATAATAATTACTTATTGCAAGGGCTTAGCAATATAACGATATATATTGTATGTCGATAGAAAAACATTCATTCATTTGGCATCCCAAACATGGCTCCCATTTCAGTCAACTCTGGGAAAGAGCAGAGTACACCTTGGACAGCTCTCCAGGCCATCCCAGGATAGAAAAACTTCTCTTGTTTTAGATTATACTTTATTATCTGTTTTTACAGCTTTTTTTTCATCATTTGAATTGTATTATTTTCAGCTCGGCTGCGTGAATGCTCTTGTTGTTGTGAATGACGGGCTGTTTGGTGTGATGCGAGATGCTGCTGACCTGTCCAGGGTGTAGTTCGCCTCTCATCACTCCAGCGTCCCCCACGGCCCTGATGGATTGATGCTGTTAGTAATGGTTACAGCCTCGTTAGAAAGGGTTTAGTTATTAGGTCCAAGTGAGTTTGAACGGTGGCGTAGTGGTCAGAGTGCTGGGCTCATGATGGGGAGGTTTCGGGTTCGAATCTCTGTGAGACCTCCACCGTGCTAGGACCCCTGGGTAAGGTCTTAACCACAAGTCAGCCTCTGTCCACCCAGCAGTATAAATGGGTACCAGTAAAAAAATACTGGGAAGGTAACCTGCGATGGACTAGTGTCCCATCCAGGAAGAGTTGAACTCTTGAGTCGCTTCACGTTACAGAAACCGGGGATAAGCACCGGCACTGATATATCGGGTATAAGAGCCCACAGACTTACCTTATGACAGTACAACACTGTAATGTCTTGAAATTATTCGTTATAAGCTTCTGGTATTAAGCTGTTTATGTATTAAGACAATTTATTTGATATCATCAAATCATCAAATAAAGTACATTATCATTCGATAAAATACATAAATATGGGGTGTCACCACAGAATGAATTATTCTTTAAAAATCATTTTATTAGATTTCCTAAACCTAAAGTTATTGATCAATGAAATAAGGGGTCGTTTGTGTATATTGTGTAGCCAATCCAGGCAGATTACTGAAAATGTTTAATCTGTCATCATCTTAACAGAAAATTATGTTGTAGAAAATGGAATTATTTTTGGTGTGTAAACTGAAATCAATGCACAGACCATATTTATAGATGGCTCACTCTTATCTCGATTTGCTATATCTCAGAATGAACTTTTGTGGTGACACGCCCTGTATGCCATTTGATATGTTGATATTATTCTATGATGCGATTGGTATAAGATGGTGTTACAGGCTGACTGGCGACAAAATACTATAACTGTGGGTATGAAAACTTAGCTGTTGATTGTGACCCCATTATTATCTCTAGCATCAGAGAATATATGGGCCAGTATGAGTCCTGTGTTAAGAAAACAGTTTAATAAAGACAAATAACTCATAATAATTGGAGCGTGTTATGGGTGATTATGAAAAAGTCTTTATATGACTGTGGTTTGTTTTCCTGTTGTTTTTCTGCCAAGCCTAATTATCTGTGATGTCTCATCTTAGCTGCAGTGTCCAACATCCTTAACAAATGAACAGAACTTACCACTGGAAAAAGCTGGCCAAGTGCAAGTGTGCTGTATTTCTCTGAGCGGAGTGAAGTCCAAGCAGTGGCTTAATCACTCAGAAAGAGAATGGAATGGGCTGAGTTGGGTGTAATTAACTTAAGCATTTGTGGCATAAGAAGCTGTAAAAATTCGACAAAATTTTACTCTTTTAATGGTTTTGATTGGTGACTATACCATAGTAGAGACCACATGCCGTCGCTGTGAAATGTTTTTTCTTTTTTAATTATTTGGCACTATAGTCATCGTAGATTTAAAAGTTGCACTGTAAGAAGCTGTAAGTGTTGAAGTTGGACAGAGTGTGCAGATTGTTTCGTTTAAGCCTCGTAGGTTTTTGGTTTAAGACTGACAGGCACTCTGCTCAGGTGGATGCTAAGCTGCCCATCACTGGCACAGGCTGCCAGTCCCACTGTTTATGTTTATGACGGGCAGAGCCATGTGCCAGTGGACACCCGCTGAGGGAGCGTGGGAAGAGATTTTAGTAGCTTCAATGCTCCAAATCTCATCTTGTTACTCACCAAGTGTAAATTACTGTGCACATGTTGTACCGTCTGCTTTTTTTTTTATTAACGCATTATGCTCAAATTTATATTAAATGCTTATTTTTGTGCCTGTTGGGTTATGATTACCATTTTGCTAGTAATATAAAGGTGTGAACACGTACGTAGCATGAGTGCCCAAATGATAAGATTTCATATTGGGATTATCTATTGCCTTTTATTCATAGCTACTTACTGGCAAGTACAACCAGGAAAAGGAAATAAAAAAAAAACTTTTGTGACTTTCATCAAGTTAAAATGTTTCATTTGGCATTTTGCTGTGCTTAAACACATATAAACACGAAATGCATTTGATGCTGTAATTATAGCACATATAGTATTCCAACTCTCTCAGCACGCTGTACAACACACATTAGCCGAAGCATGACCTAGGTGATGTAGAGTGGGTTTTATCAAGCTTTTTAATTAGCATGAAATCAGGAGCACTGATGAAACCAAGCAAAATAAAATTAGATACAAATCTGTTATTTCAGGAATTACATCTCAAAATGCAATCACCTCACTGTTAATACCACCTTTCAGCTTCGTCATTTTAGTTTCTCGGCAACAAAAACATGGGACTGGAGAACAGCCTATTGGGCTTGATGATAAATTTAAGATTCATTCACCCCTGGTCAAAAATAGGAAAAAATACACAAAAATATTTTGAACATTGTTTACTAAATTACTGATGCACTGTTTGGAACATATGATTACATTGTGAGTGAAGCAATTCCATGGATCAGTGCTGGAAATGTGAAAGTTTCTTCAGATGGCTACAAAATTGCCTGAAATTTACCAAGTCGACTACAGAGCTTCTGAGAGAAAACACTAACCACCTTGCACTTTACAACAACTCATACTGCCCACTCACACCATCTCTCCATTCTCTTACCTTTTCCTTTTACTTTGTCATAAATTTGTCTTGAATCATCAATCAGAAAGCCACTAGAATCTTTTTTTTTTTATAGCAGCTCTGATGAAAGTATTACATTTGATCTCTTGAGTTTCTTTCAAAACCAATGTGCAGTAGTGATTTTTCCTCCCTCCCCTTTTATTTTTATTTTTTCCTCCCACATTTATTATAATTTTTTAACATATATTTATTACTGTAATGTGTTATAAATTGCACACACATGCAGACATTACAGAAGCAAAGGTATAGTATTCATGTACCCATTATTGTTGTGCAGTGTATTGAAAGTTGACTCTTTCAATACAAAAACAACATGCTTTACCTTTGATGTACTTTGTCGTACAACACGGCCCAGGCGAAAGGGCCTCGGTCCCGATCCCCCCCCGTCCGTGGAGGGTAGGGTCGGAAATATCTAGAAAATCTTTATCTAGAAAATAACTTGATGAATCATGTGTAGCTTAATTTTTAAACTTGCACTGTAAAACTGCATAATCATTAAAAAAAATTACAGTGAATTAAAAAAAATATTTTAATTAAAAAAATAGAATTTTGCTATTTAAGACAACACTGTTTGCAAAATTTCATATGAGCAGACTGAATGATCAGGCCTTTAGTGGATCCATAATGTGTGAAATGATTGTGGGCTAATATTTCTAGTTTGTAAGTATTTACAAAAATAAAGAGTAGAGTCTGATTTGTTTTAAAAATAGCGTAATGCATGTGAGAGGATAAGTGTTACTTAATTTCGTCTACAGCATATGTTTTTATTAAGTACTACATTAGTGTATCTGTTGTGTGGCTAGTTATTTAAGATATTCCTAGCTACATCCCACAGAACTCAACTTCTGACATCTGAACCTGATAACTGCATGTCATGGTGGATAAAACGAGCACGAATAATGGCTATGTGGTTAAATGTTGAGACAGGCTGAGACTGCACACAATATACTACTGGAGTGAATAATTTAGTGCAGTACTAATAACTTCAAAATCACCAGATACTCTTCATAGATCAATATGCATATGATAGATGCCTAGCAGTGTCCTAAATACCTGCAACTTGAACAGATTTTGCACATTTGAAGTGACCAAACAGTGTGAAAGCACAGATGTTTATTTTGTACATGTCCCTCATCTGTAGTGAGATGAGGAACTTTGGGTAAAGATCACTCTTTGACTACACAACTAGTCCCGATGTGTAAAGAGAGCTCCATTCTGCTGCACCAGCATCCCTTTACTAGGACACACAAGAGAAGTACCATGTCCATAAACTAGTCAAAGGAAGCAGTGAAGTGTGACGAGGTCTACCTACTTCTGGTGTGTTTTAGTTTATAAGAGCCTAGTGCAGTTGGAAGACATACAGCTGTACTACTTTAAATGTAAAAGGAAAGAAACTAAGCAATAGAACCCATTTCTGGTTCAGATGCAAAAGTGAAAAGAATTTGAACCATTACCATCTCTGGCAGTGGTGCCATAGAGGTTGAATCCACAAATGTAAACATCTTCAGGACAAAGTATTTACAATGGATAGGTTATACAAGTCCATATGTTCCATTAACTGCTGTCAGCTTGATCAAATAATGGTCGTCTTTGTATGAACACATTTGGAATACACAAGGTCATCACTTCCTGTTTAAGAGTCATTGGACCAGACAAATGGAAGACTGGGAAAAACTATGCGGTTTAGGAGAAGTAGTCGGCCAGCATCCTCCCAACACCAGGGCAGTATTTGGGTCTGCTCTCTCAAAGATGGATATACAGGGACCCACAGAACCTTACTGACAGAGTAGTCGGTTGGACTGTAGTATGAGGTAAATTGCTCTGGCTACTTGCTCTATTGAGGGGGTGAGGAGATTGCGATGGTGATAATCAAATCCTGCTGAAGCCATTGACAAATTCTGACTGCATGCCAATTTGTCTAAGCTTCACTCAGAGTAGCCCAGAAATAAGAACAGGCAGAGAATTAGCATGGACAGAAAGGTCAATAGCCAAATCTGCAGCACGAATTCCTGAATTCTTGAACATCGGAAGTAAAGGCAATAAGAAAGAGCAACACTTGCTCATTTGCCGAACCTCTTAATCATCAGGGGATTCGTGGGGAGGCTGAACCCTATCTCATAGGGCGAAAGTGGGGTACATCCTGAACAGCTTGCCAGGCCATCACAGGGCCAATAAATTACTATAAAATAAAAAGTACTGATAAATCAGTTAAACTTCTGTCAATAGTCAGAGTGATTGCCTCTTTTGATATAGCTACAGGGTTGAAATCCCAGCTAATAGAAAGAGAATATCTTGGTGTCGTCCCCCCATTTTCTCCCTAATTTAGTCGTATCCAATTACCACCCATGGCTAGTGGTGGCCAGGTGTTAGAGTGTTGGATTACTGATCCCAAGGTTGGGGGTTCAAGCCCCACTGTCAGAGGCTGGCCATGTCTCTTTAAATCAAGGAAACGTACAGAATTTACTGGACACTAGTATATAGCAAGGGCTGTCTTGGAGTCAACAGGAAAACATGGTCCACTGTATCCTCCCAACAACCTGATGGCTACAATGTGGTCTTCACAGTGAGCCGGTGGATCTTGAGAGAGCCCTTTTCAGAACTTGAAGGGATATAGGTGTACTGCTCTTGTAGTTTAAGTCAAGAAAAATAATCGGAAAGGCGCAATTTACCCCTGTACCATTACTGTTGTTCCCCAGCTGTATTCCAATATTTAGACAGTTCGAACTGTGGCTGGATTTGACTCCTACTCAATTAGTCACGTTTAGTGTTCCAGTCCTATGCCATCATTAATTGCATTAATCACGGCATGAGGTGGTTATTTTAAGAAGTGTTTGAAATAGATATTTGTCTGGTGACTTCTTACATTAATTGTCTTTGAGAATAGTGGAATGCAGAGGTCCCCAACCACCAGGTCGGTACCGGTCAGTGGGTCATTTGGTACCGGGCCGTCCCAAGAGCTAAATAAAAAAATATTTCATTAATTATCAGAGTCTCGAAGATCTTTTATTTTGAAAAACCGCTCACTTCGTTCACCTGATGTGGTACATCAAAAAATAAACCCACAAGCTCACAAATGAGTAAAAACAAATGTCTTTGGAGAGCTTCCCACGAATTCAGTGGGATGGTGGGTTGTATTTTTACGCACTTTGTTTTTAGTTGTTTCTATACTGGTCTGTAAAAGTACTGTTTTACATGAAACCGGTCCGTGGCGCTAAAAAGGTTGGGCACCGCTGGTGTAATGGCAAGAACTGCAAGCATGAGGCATGGCAGCTATTCCACAGGGAAAGGCCCCATCCATTTTAAGTATGCATTTAAATTATCAATACATTTTATGTAAACAAATATATTAAAATCAGTCTTGTAAAAAGGTCCATAAGCGTTATTCACAAACATCCTACATTTTGATTTCATCCAATGTTACATATGCCTTCGTTTTAAGATTGTTAGTGTAGTCATACCATTCACCCCCCCAGTATTCATATTTCAAATCATAGGTTTTAAATTTTAGTCCAGACTAGTTAATAGCTGCTTTGAAGCTTAGGTTACTTTTATTTTGACTAAGTTTTTGTTTTCTTGTAGAGTATCGGTGTTGTTTGACCGTTATCATAAATTTAGTGAACTGTGTCTTTAGTGTTGCGGTGCAAATTTGGACAGTGCTCATGTAAATTAGAACATGCATTCAGACATCAGTTGATACTACTGTTTGTTTTTTCTTTCTTCTTTTTTTTGTTTTACCTGAGCCATAATATACATACACACAAACAAGTGTGCTACAACATGTTCACACATCTGACACGTTCATGTGTAAATGCAAGTGTGATGCCAGTTATGAAAAACATTTTTTAGTATTATTATTTCAGAGAAATGAGGCTTGTTAACACTTCTCACCGACAATGGTTCATTCTTGGTCTTTTGCGTTAACTGCCAATATATAATAAAGAGGCAGGACTGTACATTACGCCTCCTCTTATGTTTTTCTGTCCTTGTGGAAATAATCAGCAGCTCAGTGTGTTCATTAGCTAAGCATAGCTTTCTCTTCTAACTTGCAAATGTGTCATCCTGGCTGCAAGGGTAAATATATTTATTTTATGGAAAAAAATAGTAGGCACAATCTAATGTCAACTTTTCTCTCAGCCTGCAAATACATTAGCAAAACATGAACTTCAAAAAAGTCATTTCTTTTTTCATGCCCAACTGAACATAGGTATCAATTTTTGGCTTCCTTTTTAAAATGAACTGTGTGTGTGTTTTGTCAGAATAAAAAAGGCATACAATTAATAACTAATTCAACTTGGTTAGTTTGGGCAGTACAGGAAAATTCCAGACCGCTCAGTAGTCAATCAGATTGCTATTGCTCAATCAATGCACCAAAGCCTTGGTCTGAAATTCCAGAAGTTCCATAATTCAAGACCGCCCGACAGTCAATCAGATCACTATCAACCTAACAGTCAAAGTTTGCCTGGAATTCCCCCTGTAATTTTCGGTTAAAAAGTAGTATGTATTATTGTTTGAGGGCTACATTACTTTATACAGAATTTAAAGTTTAGAAATCCATTAAAACCCTAGAGATTTGAGAATTCTTTTTAAAATCACTTTACACAATTTGTGTACAGTCGACACAAAAAAGATTGTTGCTGTGACTTCATGCATGATAAATATTGCATGCTGTATGAGATTCTGAAGTTGCATGTTTATTGATTTGTTCCCCTCGATCTAAACCTCATGCAATTTACATTTACAGCATTTAGCTGACACTCTTATCCACAGCGACTTACAGAAGTGCTTTAAAGTCACTATCAGTGAACACATTCTTATACTGGTTCATCAGGACACAGACTAAGTATAGCATCAGTCAAAAATCAGTGGGGTAGATGTTGTCTGGTTTTTTGTGCATGTGGAAGCATATTACTAATTTAGCTACTGCCAAAAAAGGTTAGTTTCCAGCCCTTCGACTGAAGACACCCAGGGACTCAGCTGTTCGGACATCCAGAGGAAGTTCATTGCAGCACTTGGAGCCAGAACAGAAACGAGTTTAGATGCATTCTTCCCTTGTCCCTTGGTAGAAGGAGGGACCGGTCTAGCAGTGCTAGAAGATCTGAGAGAATGTGGTACAGTGCAGGGTGTGACAAGTGCTTTGAGGTAGGAGAGTGCGGGTCCATATTTGACTTTGTATGCAAGCATTTTTGTTTTGAATCGAATGCAAGCAGCTACAGGAAGCCAGTGGAGAGATTGTAGCAGTGGAGTGGTGTGGAAAAACTTGGGATCATTGAAACCAAGCCATGTAGCTGCATTCTGGATCATTTGAAAAGGTTGAAGGGAGCTCAAATGTAGACCTGTCAGGAGTGAGTTGCAGTAGTCTAGCCTTGAAATGACAAGGGACTGAATAAGTGTCTGAATGGTCTTAGTGAAAAAAATGGACAAGTCTTTTGGATGTTAAAGAGAAAAGATCAACATGATCAAGAAAGATTAGTGATATGAGAAGAGGACAGGTGACTCCATGGTTACTCCAAGGCTCCGTACAGTGACTGAAGGAGTGATCACAAAGTTGTCCAGGAATATTGCAGGATCATAATATGGGGATGAGTCAGCTGAGATACACAGAAAAAGGGATTAAGCTTCAGTTAGTGAGCTGCCATCCATGAGGAGATGCTTACCAGACATGCAGAGATCCCTGCAGACACATTAGTGTCTGGGGGAGGAAAAGAGGACAAGCTGAGTGTCATCTGCATAGCAGTGGCATGAGAACCCATGTGAAGGTATGACATCATCGAGAGACCTAGTATTAATGTAGAACAGAAGTGGAGCCCTGGGGAATGCCAGTGGAGAGTGAGCATGGAGTAGATGTGGATCCCATCCATGTAACCTGATATGACCGACTTTGTAGGTAGGAAGCAAGCCATTGCCATGCTGAACCACAAATTCCTAGACTCCTGAGGATGGATGAGGAGTCCTGTGATTGACCGTACCAAATGCTGCTGAAAGGTCAAGGAGGATGAGGGCTGATGGCATCTTAGCTGATCTTGCAGCATGGAGCTTCTCTGTGATAGTCAAGAGTGCAGTCTCTGTGGAATGTGCTGCTTTGAGGCCAGACTGATTTGGGTCTAGGAGGTTATTCTACAAAAGATAGGAAGACATTTGGTTATAAATAGCATGTTCAAGAATTTTACAAAGGAAAGAAAGAAGTGATGCTAGTCTGTAGTTTCTGATGTTTGATGGATCCAGAGAGGGTTTCATTAAGATGAGTAGAACCCTGGCTTTTTTGAGTGCTGTTGGTATATGACCAGATGATATGGAGTTATTGATGATGGTGAAGGTAAAGAGAGAAGGTCTTGAGATATTCTGGAGTATTGTGGAAAGGATTGTCTAGTTGTGAGTTTGGACTTACATTTCATATTGTTTACCTCTTCTGAGAAGAGACAAAGGCATAAAAAGGACCTGCTTAATATAAGCATGAAAGGAAGAAAACAAAACAGGGCAGGAAGCATGGCAGTGATGTGCTGCGTGCGCTCGGTGAGAATGCGAGTATTTCCATCCTGTTAGTGACTGAATAATCGCATGTTGCCAGAGCGTGCCAGGCCTGAATGTGACCTTTCTGAGGCTTGGAATACATATACATGCTCTGTGGCGGATAGATTTCATTCTGCACATCTTTTATATTCTAATTTACTGGCAATTTATGCATGCCATGGGAGAGCACTGTCACTGAAGCCTCTCAGATTTGGCATTTGGAACATTAAACACAATGGCCTGCATAAAAGCGCGACTTGTTTAGAGAGACGGATTTGAGGGGGAGAGTAAGAGAGCGACATTTCTCTCTGAGAGACTGTTTTCTTCGCAGTAATCTGGTTCTCATGGTTCAGAAGCTGAGTTTTAGCCTTCATCATCCAAGTGTCACCTGATTTCTCTGTCTTCGTGTACGATGCTTCTCACCTCCGTCTGCCCCTTCTACACCTCCTGCTGCCCTCTGACACACACTGCAGGAGCCCTCGCAGCAACACTTTTTCTGTATGGATGCATTTATAGGACAACAGTGTGTGTGTTTTCATGTGGCAGTATTTATCAGTCGGAATAAATTCACTTCAGCTTCAGAACAAAAGTTTACCTGTGTGAGGACCTGGCTGTATTTTCACTAAGTCACATACCAAGATTGATTTTTAATATTTTACTTAAGTTACTGGAATTAAATTGTACATCGAATTGTCAAGACAGTGAGTGAATGATCTTGCATTATTCTACTTTAAAAGTGTGTTGTGGGGCAGTGGTGGCCTGGTGACAGGGTGCTGGATTACTGATCACAGGCTTGGGGGTTCAGGCTCCACTGTCACCAGTTGTCCCTGCTGTCCCCCCAGTGCAGCTCACTGGGTTATCAAAGGCCGGCCATGTCCCTCACTGTCTGTGGTGAGAGGCTGTAAAAGAACCATTGCTGACTTTCGGCAAGAGTAGGCTGCATAGCCGTCAGCGTGTTTCTGCCCTGCGATGGCCTGGTGAGCTGTCCAGGGTGTACTCTGCCCTCGCCCAGTGTAGGCTGAGATGGGTGCCAGCCTTCCCGCGACTCCAATTAGGATTAAGCTGTTCAGAAAATGAATGTATTAAATATTTTTAATAGTCTTATAAACTAAGTATGCTGATTTTTATCCCTGTGTTAGTTCACATGTGCTAGTCACAATTTTAATTTGTTCCCTCCACCCAAAATGGAGTTCTGTCGGCTGTATTACAATCATCGGCGTTTGGGAACACGTCTGTGAACAAATTTCAACAAGCTTTGAGGGGACACTACACTACCTGCATCACAGAGATGATTTGATTTTGGAAATGTCTAGGGCCAAGGCCAAGGTCAAGTTAAGGGCACAATACTTTGGGGCTAAAGCACTTATAACTTTAAAACAAGTGCTGATACACAAGACGTTACTATGGAACGCCAAGAAAGCATATATGGATTCTCAGATGGGACCGTTACCTTTGAGTATGAGTGACTTTAAAGTGTGAAAATCAAGGTTACAGTACTTTAAACACAGAAACCTGAAAACGAGTAGTGATAGACATACTGTTCCTATAGAACTTTAATACGAAATCATATATGGAGATCCATATGAGACAATTACCTTTGGTCTTCAGTTACCTTGAGCAGTCAAACCTCAACTATCTTTTATATGCTTAAGCAAGAGAGTTTTTATTGCTAATTCGGTCAGGCGGCAGTGGTGGCCCAGTGATTGGGCTTTTTATAGCCTAGCCTAGTGGCTCATCAGGCTGGTGCTTATTCCCAGTATCCGTAGTATGAAGCGACCAGGAGTTCAACTCCTCCTGGATGAGATGCTAGTCCATCGCAGGTTATCTTCCCAGTATTTTTTTTTTTTTTTTTACTGGTACCCATTTATACTGGTGGGTGAACAGAGGCACACTTATGGTTAAGACCTTGGCCAGGGGTCTTATCACGGTGGGGGTCTAACAGTGATTGGAACCTACGACATTCTGATCCTGAGCCCAGCACCCAAATCCCAAACCCAAACGACGCCACCGGCCCGGTGGTCGGGTGCTGGATTACTGATCCCAAGGTCGGAGGTTACAGCCTCACTACCAGCAGTTTGTCTCTGCTGGCCCCCCAGTGCAGTGCAGGTAAGAACCATTGTTGATTTTCGTAAAGAGTAGGCTGGCCTGGCGAGCTGTCCATGGTGTGCATGGTGCCCAGCGACCCTAATTAGGATTAAAGGGTTCAGAAAATGAATGAATGAATGAATAAATTTGGTCATGCTCATATACTACTAAACATACAGTAAGATGCTTAGTCTACAATGGTACCAGCCAGTACCTATATGTGGCCTCTTTGCTACATTATCCATGCTGCATAGAGGTATCTTTCACTCTGAGTGCCCCTGTAGCTTTACAATAAAATTTGATACAGGACTAGTACACCTGGTGCATAAAACACAGTGCCACTATTTCCTCCTTATTTTCTGCAACTAGTGACCATAGACCATTTAAACGATAGAGCTACCAACTAGTGAGACTGAAGTCTACTACATGTTTCTGACGTCCCTATCACAGAGTCCCGAACCAGCATGAAAAATGTGTGGTGGTGGGGTAGTGAGCTCCACCTTTCCTTCCTCCACATTCAGGGCTGAAGTGCTCTTGAGCAAGGCACCGAATCCTCAACTACTCTCCGGGTGCCCCCAATGTGTGTGGCAGCCCGCTGCTGCAAGTGTGTGCGCTCACCGTTTGTGTGTGCGTGTCCTCACTTTGGATGGGTTAAAAGCAGAAGCAGTAATTTCCCTTGTGGGATTAATACAGTATATCAAAATTAAAAAAAAAAAAAAAAGTTAATCATCGAAATGTTGCCCTCTTCTGTATGTATGTACAAGCCCTCAAATTCCAAAAAATCATTGGTGTTACTTTAACTGACAGGAGAGAGAATGTAATCTCTCCCACCCAGAAACGAGATCACTTTTACTTTTGCTCTTTCAGACTTCAAGCCACATCTGTCTGTTGCATCACCAACATTTGAGCTCAAGATCTCGTGACAAAAGGGCAAAGGATTTATGGTTGTAGCACTCTGGAGCCCCTTTATAACTACAATTATTTTACTCAGGTGAATTAAGGCTGCTGCAGTACAAATATCATGATCAGACAGTAATTCAATCTGCAGGTGAGCAGCAATTCATATGCACATATATCCGCTGGATCTGGTTATATCTGGAAAAATGCCGTTATCAGCACTGTCCTCTACAGTCATGCGAGTATCTCTGAGATATACTGCATTTCGTTCCTTACAAAATCATTTATATAGTTCAAATTGTGAGTTTATGTCTCAGAAAACACAAACAAGTGCTTTCTATTTTGCCCTGCGATAGACAGGCGAGCTGTCCAGGGTGTATTCTGCCCTCACCCAGAGTCGGCTGAGATGGGCGACAACCTTCCCACGACCCTAATTAGGGTTAAGGGGTTCCGATAAATGAATGAATGAAGGAATGATTTCTATTTTATTAAAAATGACCCAGCTTTAGATATACATGCATTGAAGGCATTACTGATATGGTCTAAATGTTGCAGTCTGAAGGTGATCACTTAATTATGGTGCAAAATGTTTCCAAAAATAATGCAGTTTAAAAGTATATAAAATATATAATACTATATGTTGCCATATGAGCAGGAAACAGAATGAACAGCGTAATGACTCTCTGCGATTAAAGATGTTCTCTTTAAAAGTTTTTTTTTGTCTGGTATGTTGTTCTGTTTCTCCAGAAGTTAATTTGTCTGTCTCATGCTTCTGTCTTCGGTCTCGGACAGCCTGGTGGTCTGTACACTGCAACACTCAAGATCATGTGTTTCATGTTTAGGCAAAATTTAATTCAAGCATTGTAGTCACACTTATTCAGGATTCTTGTTGCACCAACCTCCATTTTCTCATTGTGTGCCATCGTTAGAAGGTTACCTTTGCCCGATGTTGTCCTTAGAGTGTGGAGATACTATTGTGAAAAGGGGACGGAGGGGGGGGGGGGGGCAACCTTT
>JAQNCB010000013.1:16130012-16144904 GCA_030068295.1 Euristhmus nudiceps
GTGTGTGTGTGTGTGTGTGTGTGTGTGTGTGTGTGTGTGTGTGTGTGTGTGTGTGTGTGTGTGTGTGTGAGAATGTTATGGCTGTGTGTAGATGAAAAGTATACCAGTTACATGGGGTGCCGAGGCACTGGTGCTGTGAATGCAGCAAAGGTAAATACAGTTAAGCTGATGCCTGCTTTATTTTATATTTAAACCTTTGGTATTACCTGATTGTTGTTGTTCATGCAGCACAAGCCATTTTTAGGTTGTAAATCCAGAGATCTTGATTCGACCCAGATTTGAACTTGACTAACTTGTGACCCGATTGCTGAAAAAGACTTAATTCAGTTAAGGATGACGAAAATGACACAAGAAACGAATAAATCTGCTCTTTTCCAATCTTACATTTACAACATTGCCTCTCAGTTCCATGACTGCAATATTCAGTCTTTTATTGCAGTGCTTCTCAGGGGTTGGCTCGCAGCAGTAAAGCGAAGCAGCAGGAAAAAACACAGTCATGTTGGAAGCAGAGCTGCGTTCATAGCATTGTGTCCTATCAAGACCTAAAGAAGTGATTCAGAAATACAGATATTTCTGATTCCAGTAGTAAAATGTTCAAATTCTAAGCCTTTATAGACCATATAAAAAGTACTTGGGTAGTTGTGGCCTGGTGGGATGGTGCTGGCTTCCTGACCCGAAGGATCGGGGGTTCAAGCCTCACTATCACGGCGTCGTCTCCTGTCCTCCTAGTGCAGCTAACTGGGTTATCAGAGGCCAGCCATGACTCTCAGTGTCTGGGATGAAGAAAGAACCATTGCTGTTGTTCATAAAGAGTAGGCCACTGGGTTGCCGTCAGTGTGTTTCTGCCCTGTGATGGCCTGGCGAGCTGTCCAGGGTATACTCTGCCCTTGCCCAGAGTCATCTGAGATTGGCACTGGTCTCCCCTACGACCCTTATTCGAATTAAGAAGTTCAGAATGAATAAATAGAAAGCACTTGACATGGAGTGCTTTTGTTTATCCTCACACATGCATTAGGAAGCTAATGTGAATGTAGCCACTGAAGCATTAGTTATCTCCACTCATTCACTTTCTGATAAGAACTAATTATTGATTACACTTTTGTTGCTGCACATGCACACCCACTGTAAGAGTTTTTGATTCTTCCCAAGACAGTGGAGGATGCTTGCATGTGATAGAAATTATTATCTATTAAGATGATTATCTTGTAGCACATAAATGATAAGGGTTGTTGCAGGCTCTTGCAGTGTTTATCTGTCAGTTATTGTGTATTGTTTCCATCAATTTTCTATACCGCTTATCTGTCAGGGTCTCGAGAGAGCGCTGGAGCTGATCCAAACTGACTTTGGATGAGAGGTGGGGTATACCTTGGGCAGATCGCCAACCTACGACAGGGCTAACAGAGACATAAACAACCATTCAGAATCCTGGGGTTGGCTGCTTCTGTCTGGAGTTTTCATCTTCTCCCTGTGCTAATGTGCGTTTCCTCCAGGTACTTTGGTTTCTTCCCGCAGTCTTAAGATATGCACATCAGGCTTACTGGCTGCTTCAAATTGCCCCAGGTGTGAGTGTGAATGGTTGTGTGTGTGTTGGCCGTGTGATGAACTGGCAAGTTTTCAGGATGTACCCTGGCTTTGCCCAATGCCGGGTGAGATAGACTCAAGCCTCCCCGTGACCCTAATAGTAGGATTAAGTGGTTTGGCAAAGGAGTGAGTGGTCACAAATACGTTCAGTGCGAAGGACATGAGTAAAGTGCAGTTAATATGCCATCAAAATGAAGAACATCAGTATCATAACTCTGGATTTTGTCAGACACATTAAAAGACACACAGGAATGTTGGGTAGTCGGATTGCGGCTGGGTTATTTATCAGTTCATATTTCTAGCGGATTGCAAGACATTGTAATATTTTTATTTAGTTACAAATAGTATACCGTATTTTCCAGACTATAAGCCGCTACTTTTTTTCCCCACACTTTGAACCATGTGGATTAGACAGAGATGTGGCTTTTCTATGAATTTTTCTTCAGCCCTCAGGGGGCGCTGCAGCAGGAGTCAGTGAAAACAAAAAAACACCAGTTTTTATTCTTAGCACATGCAACACAGCAAAACGGAAAACACACGATTCCTGTGATGCAGGTTTTAAGTTGAAGGCCATCGGTCTGGTCATCCATGAAGGAAATAGAGTGGCTGCACGTAAACTTGACGTGAATGAATATGATGAGAATAATGGTGAGGCTTATAGTCTGGTGCGGCTTATGTGTGACAAGATAAACATTTCTTTTAAATTTTAGTGGGTGCGGCTTATATTTAGGTGCGCTCTATAGTTTGGAAAATACGGTAGTTTCTGAAAAGGAGCAAGGCTGCATCCTGTATGCTTCAGTGTTTTTACTGGAAATGATGAGGCAGTGTTTTAACACAGTCTATCATTTTAGTACTGCACGACTTACGACATGTGACTTGACTCTGACATCTCCGCTCAGATCTGCTTTTCCTGAACTAATATATAATAAATATTTACTACATGTTCTGAAAAATGGTTGGCAAAATGACTTTATTTATTTTTTTGTCAGTTTAGTTTAGTCAGTTCCAGTTCTGATCAAATTAAGTTTCTGGGAAAGAATCAGATAGGACGTCCAGGCTCAATGCTGAAGTATGACTTTGGCGAACAAGGACATTTAGTTGCAGACGTGTTTGCTCTTTGAAGGACACCTGGCTGTGCGAAAAGCTATTTGAATACAGGGTGCTTTTGGCTGGGCGTTTTAATGTGGACAAGGAGCTTGGCATAAATGTCAGATGCAGTTCACAGACCTGCCTTGATGCTGGAAGCTTCTGTTGCATTTTACCTTATTTTTTTCGTCCCTTTATTAACTGCCAGCAATTGAAGATGTTGATTGCTCTTGAATCTGCATATGCTTGAACTGAAGAAGAGTTAGTGTTGGCGAGTTCTGTAACATATCTTGTGCCTGATTTGCTCATACAACAGCATTGAGAAAGTTTCTTTTTAGGAGTCTTTGCCAAACCTTGGATCACTTCATATTTTCCTCAACTTCACAATCAGTTGTCACATATAGCCGTGAATATAGTAGAAACGTCATGAACGGTTATAAAACCTCAATCTGCAGTACTCGCACAGTACCCGACTGAACACTGTCATGCTGATGACACCATAAACCTTATAACGCATACCAAGTTAAACATAATGTTGTGACATAGTAGACTGAAGAGAATCAGTTGGGTTTGGGTAAGTGCTATAAAGAAAGAGAAGTGAGACTGTAAGAGTAGTGGCATACACAGTGTTTTTTTTTTTTGTTTTTTTTTTTTTTTTTAAATATATTTTACTTTTTTTAGTGGCCTCTTGCTTGATAAATATGTACTTACATGTCAGCTGTTCTTCCTGCTACATTTACTGTGGCTGAATCTCAAATGGTGTGTATAATGCCATTCTGAGGTACCCTAGGCGCAGAGCACATATGATTAAATAGGAACCATTTGGGATTCGGCTTACTGTAACGTACAGATAGACAGGATGTTTCATTAGGGGTTCTGTAATCCAATAATCATTCAGCACAGACAGATAACATTAAGCTTTAGTAATCCATAATCAGAACATCAGAGTTAAAAGCAGGACATGGAATAATTGTAAACATCGACGAGCCTTTTCAAACAGGAAGAGAAATAACTGGGCAAGGCTGGGACACGGGACAGGTGCCCTCATTAGGACAGAGACTCAGAAAACATTAAATATACATTTAATAATGAGGGTCGGGATTTCCAGCACTGTAACTGATTTTTAAAGAATCATTGGCCCCTCTGGCTGCGCTTTACAGATCACTGGGGGTCCGGAGACCCCACTTTGTGAAGCAATGCATTAGGGAGCAGACCAATGACAGACCAGGAAGACAGAAACAAAAGCAGATATTAAATCTAAACAAGAGCGCATGACTTGAATTAAAAATAAAAATCACATGGAAACAGTACTTTTTACCGAACACACACCGAAGAAAATTATTTCCTTAAGAGGAGTCCAAGATGATCCAGACCTGATATCTGTACAAGTAACAGGAACACTATTGTTAATGTATTCAGAATTGTGACCTCCTTCAGCATAATACGGATTAAGTTGCATCGTAGTGCTTTGAGTAAGATCCAAAGGAAGTTATAAATGGCATACTTGGACGAAAATGCGATACCGCCAAAAATACATCGTTTGGAGCATAATCTTCAACATGACCAAGTTCAAATATCCATAAACACAATCTGTCCATGCTGAAATACTTGTTTAAGAAAGGTAAGGGTAAAGTCTGTGGGCTTTTACACCCGAGCCCAGTGGCTAATCATGGGAATTTACACCCCGAGTCTCGTGGCTCATCAGAGCCGGTGCTTATCCCCAGTTTCTGTAGCGTGACGCGACAAGGAGTTAAACTCCTCCTGGATGGGACGCTGGTCCATCGCAGGTTACCTTCCTAGTACTTTTTACTGGTACCCATTTATACTGCTGGGTGAACAGAGGCACACTTATGGTTTAGACCTTGCCCAGGGGTCTTAACACGGTGGGGATCTCACCGAGATTCGAACCCACGATCTCCTGATCATGAGTATAGCACTCTAACTGTTATGCCACCAGCCCCTATTTAAAAAAGGGGTCTTGGTTTAAATTGAAAAAACAATGAAAAAATCCACTTATTTTGCTGATTTTCGAACCACTTTGGTGATTGCTCAGGGTATTTCCTTATTATTCATATTCTCAACCAGAATACTTTACCGACTTACAGAATCCGAGAAGGATTCCCCGAATCATATAAAGGTAAATCAGTAAGAAGCCTCAAAACAGACATGAATAGAACTCATCTGTTGCGAAAAAGACGCTGGTACGATCGCTCGGCTTGGTCAAGGGCAGGATTCATTTAGGTTATGGATACCAGAGGGTTTCATGAATATAATTTCCTGATTAGTGACATACAAAGTGATATAACTCAGTTAATTTTCATGCTAATCATGTATCAAACCTCATTTTGAAACATACTAAATTCTCTTTCCAAGTATATGAATATCTCAGTATGTCCAATTCCCGACTTCCGATTGGAAATTCCGATTGGTCAGGAGTAGGATTAACTGGAGTAGACCGGACAACTAAATGATTATGGGGAGAGAAAGACTGGTAAAGGCAGGCTAAGAGGAGCTGTGTGAGTTAGCAAACTGTAAGTGCGAACTATGTAAAAGTTTATTTTCATTCGCTCATTCGTTTTTTTGTTTATTTATTTGCTCTTCTTTCAGAAATCCCTGAATATCCAGATGCATAATTATATCGGAGTTCATGAGGCTAATTAAAGCACAGACAAGCTTCTGGTCTATTAAATCTTCAGAGCTAAAAGACAGAATATGAACTGTATAGTATATTACCACAGCCTATAGAATTTATTTGCCTGCTTTTCTATAGGCTGCTGATATTGCATGTTCTGTGCTATTTCTGGAAGAAAATGCAAGGGTAATAACGTTTAGAATGTAGAGATGCTGTCTGAGGATCCGTATTGGTTTGGGTCTGTTGGGTTACGCAGATACTAGCTGGTGACTGGGGAACAGATATGATCCCACTGGATTGCAGTTTATTGAGTGATCTATGGAGTACTGGAGTAAGTCAAGTAGTCCTTCAAACTTGATTAAATCTTCCTATCCATCAACAATTCTGAATGCAGAATTGTTTTCCTGACATCTGCCATTTGTTCATATGGACCCCCTGCAACCTCTTCTTCTCTTGTACCCTGCAGCTGGATGACTTTTCCCAAATTCCCCAGTTTCTGTTTACACATGTTTCCCATGCTCTTTTGCACATCTCTCAGTGGCCCACACTATATGTCAGAGCCCTGTCCTGCTGGGCTGAAGCTGTGGAAGCATTGGCTAGGGGGTCTGCCAAACCCCGGCAGTGGTAAGTTTGCCTGCAGGCGCAGCTCTCAGTGGAAGGTCCCTGAGGTGAAAGGGCCCTGTTCTAATCATGACACCATCTGTTGGAGAGAAGGTTACACCAGCACCACACTGATGTCAGTCAGCTTCGCTCCATTCACTCTTGTCATTCTTTATACGTCTCTCTCTCTCTTTTGCGCTCGCTTTTGCTCTTGCTCTCTTTTTCTCTCTCCCTTTCTCTCTCTCCCTGTCTGTCTTCGTTGGCTGCCAGAATGACAGGCAGCTGGTAGTCCTTTAAAGCAGCCAGAGGGCAGATTTCTGCAGCTTCTCGCCCCCTGACTCTGTGCCATCTGGGTCCTGCTGGCTATGAGAAGAGCACGACTCCTGGGATCTGGAGGAGAAGGTTAGACATGGAAGATGGTGCTACAGGTTTTGTGATAAACTTCTGAACAAGGATGGTTACATTAGTAGTCGGATGATTATATTAGTAAAGCTCACAAAGTCATTTGCAAATGATTAAAGCATATCTTTTTTTATCAGGGTATATTTATTATAAACAGAGGTGCATGTAGTTTGTAGTTTTGGTCTGCCTATTACAGTTTTGTCCTGTTGTCATGGAAGGATTGGGTTTCTTTGCTTTTTCAACTAAAGCAGCACTCAGACTAAATGTGAATACAATTCACCTGGAAGAAAACCACTTTACTGAATGGGAAAGGCCATGTTTCCTTGCCGCCATTGTCTCTGGCTCACTAAGTACTAAATCCCTCTTGAGATTTCTTTTTAAGCTAGCTCTGCATGTATCAAACAATATCTGTTATTAAAGTGCTATATAACTAAAGGTCAATTGAATTGCTCCTGATAGCATTTTTTTTCCTTCTTGAAGACTTTACCTATGTGAACTTGAATGCATGAATTTACCGCATTGTAAATTGTAAGCCAATAGAAAACAAGGAAATGAACTGGGGTCTCTCTGGTCAGACTTTTGTTGTTTTCTACTAGTTGCATGGCACAAATCTGAAAGAAAACCTCACCTACACATGGTCAGGTTTTTTGTTGAAAAATACTGTTTTTTGTTTCCCCCTGCTAGGATTTTCTTGTTAGCAATGTCGGTACCTCTGTGGGGGTTTGTGTGTGTTCATTTGTTCTTTTCAAATACAAACCACATTACTCATTATTTTTTTGTATTTCATCTTGACTGATGATGAGTCTCCATTGAGCCTTCCATTTAGATAAGGTTGGCTGAATTCAGGTAATATGGGACACATTAAGAAAGTTTTGTTTTCTTCCTTGTCTCAAATACATAGTTTTAATTTCTCAGGAGATGGTCATGAAAAAAACACTAAAAAATACATCCTATAGGTCGAGGGTTCATCTTACTCAAGGTTCAGACATGAAAGGCAGTCGCTAATTATTTGGAATGTTTGGAACCACTTTTGTGTTCAAAATCTAAAATTTGAATATCAGTCCAAACTTTCTTTCTTTAGGGGTCTTCAGCTTCTCTTCATATTCTCTCCTGTTTATCCACCTGCCAATTAACACACACAGTTTCACTTTCATTTGGCGAGGATGAGGGTTAGCATGCATAACAGATGCCCACAATTAGCTAGTGTCACTCTGACTGACAGTGGAAAATGGTAATGCCATCCCTATCATCAAGCGAGCATGATTCCTGGACACAGGTAGCATTGTTGCGATTTAAATTCACAATCTCTTGATGATGGGGTGAGTGCTTTTTTTTTTTTTTTTTTTTTTTTTTTTTTTTTACTGCAGCAATTTTTGGCCACCAACTGGCCTAACAGCCTAACCAAACAGACCTAACAGTCTTCTTAATGAAAAACCAATCTTCTGACTGTGCGCTCTATGCAGAGGTCAGACTTCATGAACTTTGCACAATTTTGACACAGTTTTTTTTGACATGGGTGATAAAGTTCCAGAGTTGGGCTTGGGTATGAATGTCAGGAATGACAAATAGGCCTTGTAATGTGGAGAATGAAGAACAGTGATGTAGCGTCCGGGATGCTTCACGATGACCTAACCAAAAGTCTAGCACTCCGACAATGTGTTCCTTGAAGTTCCTTCTGTTGTCGTAATAATTTAATTTTCGACAATTCTTGACCTTCCTCCACAATGATACGCAAGGATGCGGACAATAATTTGTGGACGTCAAACTTAATGTTGCCAGTCTCCTGCCCGAGACATGTCAAAAATTTCTGATGATCTGACTGCTTGATCTGACGTTATGACAATCATGAAAGAGAAAAATATTGTGTATGTTCCCATTAGGATGCATGTCTGGTGTTCCCTTAAGAATCTCAGGGTTCTTGTCGGAGAAAATCAGGCTGTACTTGAATTTCTATGGCATAGAATGCTGATCACACAACAGATTTTTATAGAAACTATTGTGTTTTCAACCT
Organism: Euristhmus nudiceps; assembly: GCA_030068295.1. Lineage (NCBI taxonomy): Eukaryota > Metazoa > Chordata > Actinopteri > Siluriformes > Plotosidae > Euristhmus > Euristhmus nudiceps. Next base: position 16,138,325 of record JAQNCB010000013.1, read on the forward strand.
TGATAAAACGAAACGCAGCAATCCTTGTGTACTGCCAAGCTAGCACCTCTGTTTTTGCTCGACGTGTGTTTAACTACCACTACAGTGCCACTGCTTCATATTTAAAGAGTTATACTGTATATAACAGGGATATTTGCAATCTCAAGATGTACTTCTGGACCAGCTGGCTGTGGAAAGCATTCACATCGCCGTATGTCTTGACAGGTGATTTAACACATGTTCACACCATAAAGTATGTATGAATGAGACTGAAACATATGTCAAATGTCAAATCTGATACAAAATCCAAGAATACCAGACCAGTTCTGACTTATAGTACCAATACTCTACTAAACACTGTAAGTGATGGAAAAAAATATTGTAAATGTTATTTCATGCTTGAAGCTGTCGTTTTCACACAGTTCAGAGCTTCATTACTAGGTGCATTATTGAATACAGGAAACAGCCAAGAAATGTTGTACGCAGTGCTGATATTTATACCCACACGACATCAGTGATTCATATTTGCTATTAAAAGGACATTTATAGTAGAAACTCTATTGTTAAAATATGAGCTGGCGCTTGTATCAGTACGTTGGTAGAACACTGGAGCTGCTGGACAAGTTATTGATTTATTGGTTCTTTCAGTGAATGTTTGATTTTTTTTTTTAATAAACAGCTTCTGTCAAGAATATTAAAGTATTATTTTCCTATTAAATTTCATACTTCAGCTATATCACGCCTCGGGTCCACATTCTGTGGTGCTGTTTGTAGGACACATGATGTTAAGTTACAGACATAAGTTAAGAGTTATGGGTTTACCTGCACATAAGGCCAAGCACTTCCTCTCTGCAGCTGGAATGATCTCTGGGTCGAGATGCCGTGTCCGACATATTAGACAGCTACGTGACCTTTTGCTGGAGTGGAAGAATGATTAGTCCCCTTCCTGTATCTCCTCCTCACTCATAGTGAGCTTCGAATCCTGCTCAGTGAAGATTAAGTTTCAATTATATTTCAAATGTAGCTGGCTTGAAAAGGCATTCAGAATAGGTTTAGGATAGAACAAGAAGGTACGACTGTCTTCTTTCCTCGAGGAATTGTGAAAGTGACTCAGGTATAGTGGAAGCTGGTGGCTGGGTTAGTACTTATCTACAGTGACATTTTAGAACTGTGGAAGGAATGAAGTCATGAGGTTTGAGCGTAGGTTGTTGTAGTTTTAACTATCAATTCAAGAACTACCAAGTTCTTGGGGTTATTTGGGGTTTGAACTACCGAGTCATTAAAAAATGTTTGATTTTAAAGATGAACGTAGAATTTTTATTTAATTTTTGAGTGTCATGATTTTTTTAATGATGATTTGGTAAAGCTGAGAATTCTGCAGAAGGCACGCTCACTTCAAGTCTGAACAGGGGGACCAAGAGACCATTCCCATTACTAGTGAATTAAAGGTAATCCTGTGCTGGATTGTGGCTTTGATCTGCTCCATTGTCTCTCGTTTAATCAGCACAGAGGGCCAGGCATCACTCGATTCTAGCGTTGGCCGGCCATGCTAAATGTGGAGTTCTTCGGCCCTTTCATCCGTGCCTAAACCCTCTTCCGGAACTGTCATGAGCCGAGGTGCTACAAGAGGTAACCATAGTGACAGACAGTAATTGGCCTGAGCATGAGCATGTTGGCACAGCTGCAACAGCTTTTGAAGTATTTACCCTAAACCTACCGGTTGTTCTGTGCAAAACGGAGGAAATCAAACATGACGCTTCTTATCATGATTTAAAAAATGCATAAATCAGGTGACACATTTGGAAAAACTAATGTGACTTTAAGCACAAGTTTCTTTGCACACTAAAAAACAGCTTAAGTTGTTAGAAATGACTCTTTTGAAGGATGACAGGCAAACGTAGTATTTGCTGTGAATGTGGGTTCTGCAAAATGGAGAGAAAATAAATTGCTTAAGTGCTAAGTGTTTCTCATTTTATCCCAACTGAAGGAACACGATGTATTTCTCTCTGTGAAAAGACTGTCACGCTCCACCACGTTTAAATATGTCCGATTACTTGCTGTATTCCTTCGTGTTGGGCTAATGCTTGACGTATCTGAGAAGTGCTGTTTTTATGAGAGATCACTCAGGCCATCACCTATAGAAAAGATGCCTTTATAATTATTAAAACTTTATAAGGTTGATAGTTTATACAGCTGAATATGCAGTCAGAGCAAAGCTGGAAACCCACACACACACACTGCTCTGAAGGTCTGGATGAGTTCTTCTGAGAAAAAAAAATGTAGGCGTAACAAATATATGAAAATAGACCTCAGGGGTCCAAAGCTCCCAGGAATGTGTATTTTAATCTTGATCTGTATCTTCCTTAAACCAAAATCAAAACTGTTGTGTAAAACAAATTAAGCCCCGTTGGCTCATTAATTATGCACAGATTTTGGCATGCACCAATTACAGGGGAGATACCTATAAATGTGCGTAACAAATTTCATTAATATCCGAGCAAGCATTGTCAAGTTATCGTCCGGAAACCACACTGTTGTGTAAATAAATGAAGTCCAGCTGGCTCATTAATTAGACGTGGATTTTGGCGTGCACCAATCCCAGGCAAGGTACCTGTAAGACAAATCTGCATACTAAATTTCATCAAAAATCCGAACAAGCATTCCTAAGTTATTGTCCATAAACCAAAGTGTGACAGATGGAGAGACGGATGCACCCACATTCCAATAGCTTCCCCCTCTATGTGGCGGAAGCTAAATAGACCACAGGGGTCCAAAGCTACTGCCGCCCAAGAATGTGTATGTTAAAGATGACTTGTATCTTCCTTAAACCAAAATCAAAACTGTTGTGTTAAATTTAGTCCGTTTGGCTCATTAATCTTGCACGGATTTTGATATGCACCAATCCCAGGCAAGATACTTGTAAGACAAATCCGCATACCAAATTTCTTCAAAATCTGAGCAAGTATTCTCAAGTTACTGTCCCGAAACCAAACTGTTGTGTTAAAAATGAAGTCCAGCTTGCTCATTAATTAGGCATGGCCCTAAATCAATTGATCTTTACTTTAAAGTACATGACCGGTCATATTTCTTTCCCCATTTAGCACATTAAACCCTTCATAAACATACTCTTAGGTGTGACTCCTGCTGGATGGACTGAAAACCTGCACCCACAGTGGCTCTTTCTGGATAACGTTGAATATCCTAGCAGTAAGATATTATTACAGCCTCCAGAATTCCAGAATGCCACACACCCGTACCCTTGCCTCCCCTCTCACCCAAGTCTTAGCAGCCAAATACTTGAAAAAAGAAAAGAAAATTTACTAAGTCTTATTTGCTGTGTAGATAACATGGTAGCGTAGTAGTTAATAAATCCACCTCGGAGCAAAAAGATCCTGAGTTCGAGTCCAAGGCGAGGTCAATTTTGGGTGGAGTTCTGGTTACCTTCCCACTGCCCAAAGACATGCACATCAGGCTAATTGGCTGTTTTACTTTGCCCCCAGGTGTGAATATGTGTGTGAATGGTTGTGTGCATGTTGGCCCTGCATTGGAAGCCATCCAGGGTGTACACTGCCTTCGCTGCAAATCTCGGTGGATTATTCTGTTCGGGAAATGAATGAATGAGTTGTTTGCTTTGTAGTTACAGATTGCATAGTCATGTTTAGGTTAGGGGCAGTGGTGGCCCATTGTTAGGGTGCTGGATTATTGATCTCAAGGTCGGGGTTCAAGCCAATGGTCGTCACTGCTGTCCCCCCCATGCAGCTAACATGGTTATCAAAGGCCGGCCATGTCTCTCACTGTCTGTTTTGAGAGGCGTGTAAAAGAACCATTGCTAACTATCGTCAAGAGTAGGTTGCATAGCCGTTAGCATGTTTCTGCCCTGTGATGTCCTGGCGAGCTGTCCAGAGTGTACTCTTCCCTCGCCCAGAGTTGGCTGAGATGGGCGCCATCCTTCCCGCGACGCTAATTAGGATTAAGCGGTTTAGAAAATGAATGACCGAATGAATCGAAGTGCATAGCATACACGTGACTTTTGGTGGAATCCACAGAGTTTACATGTCACTTGTGCAGGAGTGAAAAAAAAAAAAGACTGACTGGTGTAAATTGGCCCTGACAGAGTCTTTGTATCTCATGTGTTTACGCACGTTTTGCATTTCCCTGCCTCAATTTCTCACTGACTGGTGTCTCAATGGCTTCCTCGTTTCTATTCATCATTAGAGCCACAGATGATTCAGTCTGGTAATACGGGGATAAATAGGTCAGTGGAATGGCTGCCGATTATTGTGAAGATTCTGCTCCTGACATTTTCCACTTCCGTCTGCCAGAGTCACAGAGCTGGCAAGGTTTTCTCGAAGCCCAGATGCTAGTAGCGACAAAGCAGCCAGCTCGGGGCTCTACCAGTGCCTCAGCTTGTCAGGAAAAAGCTTTTCTTTCTCTCTTTCTTTCTTTCTTTCTTTTTTTTTATTTATTTACCAAGAATTGGACTTCCAATTTTTTAATACCTCAGATGGAACCCGGTATGTCTTTGTTTACCTCAGGGAGGCTCTGTCATGCAGATGATGATGTGATGGTTATTTTGAAGGATTTCTTACATGGATCACAGATTGATGATAGACAATTTGGCAAATTTTTTATGGACCAGCTCCAACTCAAGAAACCACGAACTGCTGTCTTGTGTTTCCTTTCCTACCTTATCGGAGGGTGCCTGTGTCTGAGAGTCATGAGTTAATTCCTTCAGGTGGTTTGGCTTGAGTTTGTAGCTAATGGTATTATAAGGACTCGACGACCCAATAAGCTGGCATTAAGAATTACTTTTGGGGGGAAGCAGAGCTGTCACTTCCTTTATAAGCATGCAAACATATAACGACACAGGCATCATTTGACACACAACCACTTGGGCGTGGTGCTGTCAGTCACTCATCAGCGTGAAAGTTTATTGTTAGAGATTATTCCACTCCATTCCACTTCATTCGGTAGTGAAATTGTGTCAGAACTGGAGTGTTTTTCTCATGATACCTCTGCTGTATTAGTCTCTTCTGACTGGCAGCTTGATCTCTGACGGCTCACAGATTGTTCTTTTTCCCCTCTCCCTCCCTCTTTGATGCCAGCACGTTTGTTCCTTAGTATTCTGTTATTGCTTATTCATGGGCGCACTGTGTGGAGGGGCTTACCTGTGTTGACAGCGTGCTGTGCGTAGCTGCTGTAGTGGGTGTCATTAAAAGGCGGTTCCGAGCTGGGAGAAGCTGATGATCTAGATGAAGTGTTCTCAGTGCTGCCAACTTAATGTTGATTGAATGACAGCCTGGGTAGGATGAGCCACACTGAGATGTGTGTGTGTGTGTGTGTGTGTGGTGCAGTGATGCAGTGAGATGGGGAGGGGACGGGGGGTTATGGTAGCTCACAGGTAACTTGCGCTCTGTAATTATTCTCATCATGCCAGTTTGGAGCCATGCCCGATGCCTGGAGTTGGAAAAACAAATAGTGAATTTGGAGAATTACATGACTGACTTCTTTTTGTGCATAGATTACGGTGCTGTGTGCGGTGAAAATGCAATCCAATCAGAAGGAGCGGCACATATATTGTGTTGCAATTACGCATGAATAAAAACACCATGCCCCGTCTATGATCTTAGATAATTTATGATTCTCTCCACTTTTTCCTGTTTTATTTATGTTTTGTCAGTGAGTCATGTTTTAAACATTACACATGAGTGTGTGTTCAAGGTAAATTGCATATCTACACACTCACCACAGGACATAGGTTAAAGTAATCTTCTTAACATGCTATCAGACGCAACAATAAGGGACTGATATTGGGCATCCTTCACTGAGTGCTAATTACACGGTTCGAAACAAGCGATTAGCCACGTTTGTGGAAAACTCAAACATAATTGGCAGTTTGTGTGAATGCAAATAATGTTTCATACACAGTTCTGACCACGGGAAGCATTCTGACTCATGTGAGAGAACACACCTAGCTTTACATTCATATGTAGCCTTATAAAGCATTAGCTGTCCAACTGATAGCACTTGTATTAGAATTTAGTCTTAAACCATTTCCGGAGGCCTGAGACGTGTTTTAGTTACGTGTGAGATTAAATCTATGTGTTCTACAAACAATCTGCAGACCACAAGCCCTCGTAACTAGATCGTTATATGCAAATGCACAGGTTTCATAACCACCAAAGTCGTTGCGTTTTTTTCATATTTTCTGTGTTTTTTGACTGTAGAAAATTCTAACATTAATACATTCATTTACAATAATACATCTTTCCAGGAACACTTAGGTTTGCTTCATTAAGTTTCTTGTGACCTGTCCATGAAGCACAGAAGTGTCCTCTCTCTTACACTAAATAGTGATGTATCTAAGCATAATGGAATGAATAGTGAGGACAGTGTAAACTTACAGGAGGACCCACGCAGGCACAGAGAGCGAGAAAGAGAAAGAGGGAGCGAGATAAATGAGTCTGTGTGACTGTTGGATTTCTCACACTGTGGCATAGTGGCCATTTTTCAGTTCTCTCAGCACTGTGTGTGTGTGTGTGTGTGTGTGTGTGTGTGTGTGTGTGTGTGTGTGTGTCTGTGTGTGTGTGTGTGTGTGTGT
>JAQNCB010000013.1:16173995-16184817 GCA_030068295.1 Euristhmus nudiceps
TGTGTGTGTGTGTGTGTGTGTGTGTGTGTGTGTGTGTGTGTGTGTGTGTGTGTGTGTGTGTGTGCGCGCACGTGCACTTTGGATGGGTTAAATGTAGAGGCAATTTTTTCTGCACAGTGAGCTAGCAGGTAGCGCTCAAAACAAAATCAATGAATTGGATTCTAGGGATGGTGAGCCAGCCCCTTTAATAAGGTATCGCCAATGTTGTTTGTTTGCTTTGCACTTCTGCTCTGATCCTCACAGACAGTTTGAGCAGCAGAATAGCAGGAACAGTGGCAAATGTTGGCCATGTGGAACCATTTTACAGTTTCTGTGCTCACATTAAACAGGCAATTTTTAATGACTGCCTTGAAAATATTCTGTTTGGGTTTTTTTTTTCATCTGGTTACTGTTCTTCCTCCCCCTCTCTACTGCAGAATGAAACATTATTCCTCTATTATTTGACTGGTCTGTTTTCATATAAAAGACAAATCTGAAAAACTCAAGGCCATGTGTTGCATAAATGATGATAATTTAACAAATGTTGCATTTTTACAATGTGAAAGTACAACAGTTAAAGTGGCTCATCGTTCTCTTGTGAACACGTCTGATTGCTTTCCCTTTTTCTCTCTCTCTCTCTTTCTCTCTCTTTCTTTTTCTCTTTCGCTCTCTCGCACCACTCTCTTTGTTTTAATTCACTCGCTGTGCTATCTGAAATAACCCAGCTTTCATCTCCAGTGCCTCTCACCTCGGCTTTACAATTCCACCTTTGTATTCACACTTCAAATAAACCTCTTTTGTTCTGCTTTATAATGGCGAGAAACCTACATCACTCAAATATATTAACTGTAGACTATTACTGTCGTGTGGAACTGCTCCCTGGGCCGTTGTAAAGACTCCCTTGACAAAACTCCCTGTCATGTTAATTCAAGCTTTAATAAATAGAGGGATGTATAACGGTATTCAAAATGTGCCCTGGTATTTCCTTGCCTTGGGAAAAAAAAGAGCAAGTTATCAGAAAACAGCAGAAATTACAGTGTTTTATATTACAGAGGAGTACGGGATCACGGAACGAATCTTTCTTCTCTTTTTGTGGTGAATGTCATGCTATTGAATGTGCCTTATGAAGGCTTTAGCGGCTGCACTAAATAAAGAACTGCAGGGGGTGAAGGCTTGGCAGGAGCTGTAATTGAAATGAACACTCTGATATAACCCCTAATGCGTTTTTATCAGCCTTGTACATCTGCAGCCGCTGTAATAGGATGCACATCAAACCTGCCACGCTTTTGGAAGATTGATATTATGTTTATTGAAATCCAGGTGTGTTTTAGTTTATTCTCCATATCCCTCGCGCTGTGGCATATTCATCTATCAGTTACCGTGCTATCAGCTGCTCGCCTCCTTTATGACAGATTTAATAACTTTCTAAAGTAGTGCAAAGGAAAAAAAGAAGAATCGTCAGTGGGATTTTTGGCAATGATTTGCCCCCTCGGTGTACACGTAAGGGTGTCCTCTGGTGTGTCTGTGAGGGAGATGTTGGCTTGTCAGATAAGAAATCGGGAGCAAAGGTGAGCTCTCGTCTGCTCTCATGTGTCTGGTTCTAAAAAATAAGAATAATATGTTGTTGTTTTTTTTCCTGCCTTTATGCTGAGAATGACATTGCCCCTCTCCAGGAAAAGACTTGGATTCTTACACTGTTGTTCCACAGCTGCAACAGTTCTAAAATCAATCTGAGAGGCAGGAGGAGAAAGGCAGGGAGGAGGAGGGGGGATGTTGGTGGGGTTGCTCGCCCTGAGGTTTTCTGAAGCTTTGCCCCAGTAAACTGCCCTGCTTGATCCCACTCCCAGTTTATTTGGCATGGAACAACCTTCACACTGCTGTTATTTCCTGAGCGGAACACTTCATCGCCTGCCCATCACATGCACCTTAATGAAAACTGACAGATTCAAATTCATTTGTAAATTTGTGCATTTGGACAGCAGGCTGGCCAATGTTCCAGAATTCTTCTCTTCAATCCAGTTAGCAGGCTTAATTACAAAATTTCAAGCTCTTAATATCTCTAATCTATGTACTTACATGGAGAACATCATTGCCTCGAGATTTTGCAGTTCTCAATAATGTTATTTTTGAGATGAAGCTACTTGATCATGATTATTAATTTATTTGTTATTTATGTTTAAGTTATAGAACATGCTTTTTTGTGTTTAAGAATTTTTTTTAATTCGCAAATTCAACAGTTACATAAATGTTGTTTTATATATAAATATAAGTTATGTGTTGGAAATATATAAATGTTACCAAGCTTAACATTTTTATTCATCCATTCATTCATTTTCTGAAACGCTTAATCCTAATTAGGGTCGCGGGGAGGCTGGCGCTCATCTCAGCCAATTCTGAGCGAGGGCAGGGTACACCCTGGACATCTCACCACAATCTTACTTAAACATTTAGGCATTGTAATCATAGTTTATTAGGATCCATTTTTATGAACTTTTGGGTAAAGGTTGTTGTTTGATTCAGGCTTTAAATAAATTTCACATACAGAACTTACACGGCACAGAGTTTTTAATTATGGAATCATGTAAAAATTAAATATGAAACAAGCAAAAAGAAAAAAGTATCCAGAACAACTATTACAACCATGTTCATTCACAACAGGTACTTGTACCTGGTAATTTCTGCCTACTAATTTCTGGATGCTGAATTATAAATGGTGTTCTGTTGGACATGTATTGTACTGCATATTGTTTCCAATTCCGTTTTGTGAATCTCTGGGGTCTCTGTAGTTAGTAAATAAGAAGCCATTTTGGATTCAGCCTAACTTGTCTCATTGAGATGACTGTATTTCTAATCGTAAATAGTAGTTAATAGTAAATATATTAATTATTGTAAACTTAAATCCAATTTGTTTATAATTAGATTCAGCGGTTCAGTATCAACTGCTGGAACTGTATCATAAAGGATAGCTAGTTAGTTCACTAAATCATGAGATTACTGGATTTAGCGTTAAGCGTTGAATAAGCAGCCTAACAGTTATATAAAATAAATACAAACTTAAGGATGAATTCATGTTTATATTAGACATTTTGAGATTTTGAGCTAGCTTTGGCAGGAGTTAGCGATCAGTATTTACCACTTATTTTTGTTAATGCCTGTTAAACAATACTGGGTTTTTTTAGTAAAAGAAAACTCACAGGTGCCAAACTTTTCAATAAGATCTTAGGCACGTGAACAGTGCACTGAAATTTAAATAGATAAGTGAGTCTCTTTTATACACTGCATGCCAATTTCTCTCAATCACAGGTAAGGGGGTCTGCAGACTTTTTCACTTGTTATTATCAGCCTTACTGCATCGTTGAGCAAATGAGGAGATTGCTAGTTTTGTTTTAGGGATTTAGCTTGTATACTGTTTACACTGACACCGCAGTGAAAAATGTCACAATGCTGTACATGCGTCCCAGTCTATTGCACAACCTGTTCCCATTCATTCACGATTTCTGAACATGGACCTCGGAGTTAGTTTCCAAATCCTTTAAACTTGGAATCCTCCTATGGGCTTCTTAGCTCCCCTATCGCCCATTTGCTATTTTAGCTTCAAAACATTGCCTTGTGGCTCCAATGGTTGGCTGTGCTAGAGGGACATAATGTGCCCCTCACATGCTCCCAGCTGTAATATATATTGAGGCGAAGAATGGCTGCATGGCCAAAGTGGCGAATAGGGGGTTCAGCCTGGCATGTTAAAGCCCCATAAATAAAATCCTGCTGTAATCCATTGCTCCCGAACAGCTTGCAAACAGAAATAGTTGGGAATTCATCACCAGACCCTCTGGTCAAGACGGCACAATTCAGAGAGTGTGGATAAATCTTGCATGGAAGGCTTGTCACGGCGCCATGACAGCGTTCCAGCGCTGTGCTTCAAGCTGAGTTTGGGTAATGAGTGGCTGTGGTGTCACCTGGTGCCCTCTCTGCAGGCCAGCCTCCACTAATGTGGACTGTCTCATACCATGGCCTTCTGGCCCAGATCACACAATCGCTCTGGGCCACCGTGTGCTTTTGAGGACGACTCTTGCCAAGAGATGGAGCAGCGCAGTGAAAGGCCACCATGGGATTGACTTGGAATGGAGTAGCTTCATACATGCCATGATCTTTATGAATGCTCAGACAGAGAATATGTCCTCTGGAAGAATTTCAGTGCTGTTATTGTTATTTAATGACTGGTTTATTTAAAGGTTAGGATTTTACACAGAGTTCTTTGGAGAGTTAACAGTCCTAGCTTCCTGATCAATCTTAATGCAAGAAACATACATACATACATACATACATACATACATACATTAATACATACATACATAATACATACATACATAATACATACATACATACATACATACAGATATGCTTGTGTGTGTGTATACAAAATGCAATACCATTTTAAAGGTGCTTAACAAGCCAACAATAAGTTAACACACCCTTGCTATTAAATTAGCAGCATAACAAGGAAAGCTACTTTGGTCGATAGTTATGTTGACGTTGTGAACAGACCTAACAATGTTTGTTTGGCTTGGCTTCATGATAATCAGGATAATGGCTATATTAAAGAACGCAAACAAGTTGTTCATATCCGCAGCGATTTAAAATACTTTGCTGGGCAACAGCTCAAACCACTAGCTAGCTTTAGTGCTAATCAGCGCTAATCAGCATCGACACAAAAGTGCATGGGGGTGAATTGTATGAGTTTCAGTGCTTGCACAAAATGCAAATAATTTTTTTCCCCATTGTTGTAAAAATGTGTTTATCATCCTTGTCTTAATAGCGTATCTTCTCTCACGCCTTATCTTTCGTCAGCTGTACATGCAGTATACACTCAAAATGCGCTCCACTTATGAATCGACACAGCTTCAAGTATTGATGAATGTTCGTACTGCTGACATCCTTATCACGTGTGAAACGGCAGCAGCTGTAACTCACCACCTGTTGTATTGTGCATACGATCTGTTTCTGTTGGTGTTTAAGCCAAACGGCTTCCTTATTCCCAGAGCTAAACAAAGGGAAGGTTTTATGTTTGCTGATTAGGTTTTGTTAATGTGTGTTAAGGGGAATGAGCCGTAACAGCTTTCATTGAGAACTTGAACAGCTTTATATACACTCAGAACCTTGGCGACTAACACTGAAGCTAATAATAGATAATCTACATGTTTTTATAGTCACTAGGGTGCATGCGCTACTGGATAGGGATCTTGTTGAATTGATGTTAGAGTATTTGTCAGTTAGTTTTTCCACACAGACGAGTGCTACTATGATACCTGACACAAATGTTTTGGAATGTGCCACTCGAAGCAATTATTTAATTTTTATTGTGATGTACATCTGAGTCGCCCTTTCGAAAAAGCTGGTGTAACATTTGGTGAGAGTGATGTGTTATCATGAAAACATCAGCTCTGATTCTCCTTAAGCTAACACTACATCATTAGAGACGTGTCGACTTGCCGTCTTTCTCCACACAATAATTAATGTCTTCAGAGCAAATGAAATCTGATTAATGCCTCTGCTCTGCTCACAAAAACTGACAGACAGTACGATATGCCTGGATTTAAACAGGATTTCTGTCCAAAGCCCTGAATTCAGTGTTGGTGTGATATGGTTTTGGTAATTAAACGTTTAAGGGCATAAATGAGTTTATCAGGGACCTGCCTGATTATAAAAGAGAGGGGGGGTCGTCAGTACCTAATCTCGGCTGTTTCCCATCTTTGGGTTGTCATTTAACCGAGAAGATTTACATAAATTTCCACCATCCGTCGTCAGGGTGATGGTGGTAAAGTGAGAGTGGCTTGGTAATGTACAATTCTATAGCACAGAATTCCTGAAGCTCCTCTCATTCACATTCTCTTTTTTCTCATGCTGTCCCTGAGCAGTAGATATCACACACCTGATTATATGGTATGTAGGACCCTGGAATAAAAAGGAAACCCCAGAATGGTCAAAAGTATGTGGGTGTCTGACCACAGCTACAGAACATCCTGTTCCACAACCAATGAACAGTAAAATGGAGCTTGTCCCCAATTTGCTGTTATATAATAACCTCCACTCCTTCCGAAAGTGTTCGTAGAGACTGCAGCGTGCCTGTGAGGTTGAGTTCATTCTACCACAAGAGTATTAGCAAGGTCAAGCACTGATGTTGGATGAGAAGCTCTGGCACACAGTCTGTGTTCTGATTTATCCCAAAGGTGTTCATTGAGGTTGAGGTCGGCGCTTTGTGCAGGTCACTCCACTTCCTCCACACCAACTTTGTTTTCATGGACCAGGGGTAGTGTCATTCTTGGACAAGTTAGAGCTTGGTCTGTTTACTTTCATTCAGGAGAAATCTCACAGTGTGCTACAGTATACAAGGACATTCTAGAAAATTGTGTTTTTCCAGCTGTGTGGTAATAATTTGGCGAAGGAACATGTACGGGTGGGATGAGCAGGCGAATACACGGGATACTTAAACCTGTAAATGTGTACTCACAGATTTTGCTCTTATTTGTTCATGTCTTGCGTGCATAGAGCAATAAAGGATGCATTACTGTAATAACAGTATTCGAATAGTAATATGCTGAAACTATAACACAGAAATCATACATCATTTTATCTTTTATCTATACATACTGCGTTATAATGATTACAACTTTTTGAGGCATTGGTAAGACAACAGGAACACACCCTAGGCCAGAGGTTCCCAACCCTGGTACTGGAGGACCTCTTGGCTTGCACATTTCAGTGTTTCCCTTGTTCCAAGCACTTCTGGTTTAGCTCATTGGCTAATAATCAGCTGTTTGTGACTTGCAACGGGTGTGGTAGAGCAAAGAAGATATCTAAATGCCAGGGGATTCTCTCCATGACCATCGCTGGGAACCACTGGCCTAGATGATATGCCATTACTGGGCAACATGTACACACACGCATTCATAAGGCAGACATTTTTATGCCTCCAGCTATTAGGTAGCATTAAGTTTTTATGGAGGTCCATGCAGGGTGTACTCCACCCAAGACTCTCCTTCTTCGCACATTATTAAGAATGAGTGGCTGAAAGTTTCTAGGATTTAAATGGAATCCTCCCTTGAGCTGATTAGACTCTATTATTGATGCACCCAGTGTCAAGGTCACACCAAGGTCAAATGTGTGCATGGTTTCTTTCTTTCTTTCTTTCTTTCTTTCTTTCTAAGTACAATTCTTTCTTTTCAAAGTATTTTCTTAGCAATGCGATGTTAGGATTTTTTTTTCACCAAAACGAGAAACTACATCACCTGATTCTCTTTTGATATATTTTTAGAGAGGAAAAGGATCAAATTGCTTATAGCATTTTATATATTTAACCCCCCCCCCCAAAAAAAAAAAAAAAAAATAATAATAATAATAATAATAAAAATTATAATAAAACATTATATTTTAAATAAATAAATAGAAGAAGGATGAAAAAGAGAAAGGAGGAAAGGGTCAGAGGCTGTGGGGAGTGTGTGGGAGGTACGGCAGTGGATCTTGTGCCAACAGTCGCTTCCAATTCTTTTATGCAAATAAACATCTCCCCTCGTCCACCTGGCCCCATCGCCAACCGGGGCCTGCCTTTGGATAGCCATTTCTACCTCAGTCGTGTTTGTGTTTAATCCGTGTGTTTATTTGCACTGACACACACACACACACACACACACATGATAAATGCTGGAGATGTGCTTCAGCTATTCTCTCATTGCTTATCAAACTACTGAACCATTCACACAAACACAGAAGAGCTGTATATGCACATTTCTTACTGTTTTAGTTACTCTGTCCTTTTGTGTAGACATTGTGTATGTGCGTTTCTGTGTTTGTACTTGTTCTTGCTACATATTGAAGACTGAAATATGCTTTAATCAACAAAGTAAGGACATTTTTTCTGGTCCCCAGTTTATGACTTGGTTTTGGAGTTCAGGTGAAAGTACAGTGTAGATTAAGGGTTAAGGTTGGGCTAAGGGGGCTTAGCGAATGCATTACGGCAAATAATGTCCCCATATAGATAGAAGTACAAGATGGTGTGGGTGGGGGGTATGTTTGATGTCTTGGTAAGGACCAAATTTTTTGATATTCATTTATTCATTTTCTGAACCGCTTAATTCTAATTAGGGTGGCGGGGAGGTTGGCGCCCATCTCAGCCCACACTGGGCTAGGGCAGAGTACACCCTGGACAGCTTGCCAGGGGCAGAAACACGCGGACGGCTATGCAGGCTAATCTTGACAAAAGACAGCAATGGTTCTTTTACATGCCTCTCACCACAGACAGTGAGGGATAAGGTCGGCCTTTGATAACCCAGTTAGCTGTACTGGGGTTTTTAGATATTATTTATTATTATTATTATTATTGTTGTTGTTGTTGTTGTTATTACCTCACAAAGAGTTAACATCTATCATTTTGGTTCAGGTTAAGGTTCCGGTTTGATTTAGCATTAATTAGCTGCATTATTAATTATATCAGTAAAAGATCCTCATAAGGATATTAAGATAAACATGGGCTGTTTAAGATTACAGTCATTATTAATGTTTTATTCTTTAAAACAAACGGATGTTGCGTCTGCTTTGCATAACCGATTTTAATTAAAACTCTTTCCTTGTTTTTAATATGTTCTGCAAAATATCCTCTCTGTAAATTCGTACCCAATCTCGCTGGTCATCATGTAGCACATAAGTGATCTGTGTGCTGTTAAACTGCTGTCAATCTGCATGAATCCATCCATATAAACCAGAAGCTTGCTCCTTCACTCTCAAAATGCTCCCAGTCTTTGAGCATATGGCTGTGTTTGCGTCCCATGATAAATAATTCAAAATTCTGATTAAAATTGCGGAATATTGGCTTCTGCCCTATGTCGGTGTGTGTCTGTCTGACATGTAGAAAATAGGAGAAAAGGAGGTCTGTGTGTCCCCCCCACTGCACTCTGAGGGAGATTTAGTGTGTACACGGCTGGCAGGAGGTGGTTTTCTCTCTCCCGTGGCCGTGTGAATTTAAATCTTGGATTGCATTTTGCGTTTATCGGCTGTGTGTAAACACGGTTCCAGTGCTGACTGTGGTGGGTATTCCCTCCTGTCCTTCTGCAGATACATGTGGTGGGTAAAAAAAAAAAAAAAAAAAAAGTGGTCTAGCTGAATTTCCAATTATGTTGCTTACTTAAAGGAGATTGTGCTGTCTGATACAGTAAGTGTGCTACGGCAGCAGTTAGGAAACAGATCAACTAGGACGCAGAAAGGTGTGACACGTGACTGTGGCTGTTTAGCACTGTTATAGAGACAGATTTCCCGGTTTTATGTACCAGAACTACGTACAAGGTTTTCATCATTTTGGCAGATATAGTGCTGAAGGTCATAGTTTCCATCTAAATAATTGGAGCATTTGTTATTGTTTTATATTTTATACGAGCACTTTCCTGGGTCTCACTTTGCCTGTACTGGGCTTTACCTCATAACAGTCCAGCACTAAAAGCCCATAAAGGCCAATGTCTCATAGGGGGGAAACGCTTGGCCCCCTGCTAATAAGAGACATAAATTTCAGCCTGAGAGAAACCTACGTTTCACAAACTACATTTAAAGGCGGTTTTATGGCTGCTCTGGCGGCCCTGCCACGTCTTTGTCTGCCATAAAAGAGACATTATGATGGGGCTTAGCCATGGTGCCCTGTCATATGCTACATATTAGTCAACAGCCAAGGTGCCGCCTGTTCAGTCAATTAATGGTAATTGGGTTTAATGGTGAAGTAGCCTGACCACCATAGGTGCTTTTAATGGTGTCTACTTTGGAGTGTGTGAGCGGTCAGGCCTCCTGTGTTACAGCCTGCTAGCTCTCCTGTCCTCTCTTTTGCTTGTTCTCTCCAGCCACAAAACTCAACTAATTAATTCTTCACCACAATCTCTGCACTGTAAGGGAGCTCAGCACGATGGCTGGTGCAAATGCTGACTAAAGCGGTGTTCTGCATCGATCGGCGTGCAGCGGGCCCGACTCTGCCCCCGTTGGAGCTGTGAGCAATGGCACAAGGGCTAACAAGTAAAGGTCAGGGCTATTTCCAATGCGACGCCAACATTTCCGTTAGCTGCATTAGCATCAGGTAAGCACCAAAGAGGCCTTTCCCTGAATCATTGGTTAACAGACAGGATCTCCAAGAATCTCCTTTTCTCTGCTTCTTCTTTTTCTTCCCCTCTCGTCTTCTCGGTATACATAACGCTCTTATCTGTTTGAAGCGCTCAGCGCTCTTACATACTGAGGAGATGCTCTTTATCCTTTAGGCCCTTCTCTTATACAGGGCCAGAGATTAGACACTGCATAATCTTTGTGCTGAGCGTGTGGGTGCCTGTATGTGTGTACGTGAGAGAGCTTTTATCCTGCAATCTGCTGGATGCTGGAAGGTAGAGTCCATCTCAAATGAATGGCTCATAGCAAACCAAAGGTAGTAGCATAAGAAGAGATGTGTGTGTGTGATATATTCTTTGCTGTGTATGTAAAGGGATTGTGTATGGCTAATCATGTGCCGAGGAAGAGAATGGAGCAGAAGGATAAGTACTCTGTAATATGGTCTGATTTGAATTGGCTAATTTTAAATCCAGTCGTATTGCTCCGAGTAGGAGAAGGGATTTGAATAAATGCATGTCATTTGTCATTGTATTTCTACGGTATTTCATGTATCAATTATCTTATAAAACATAACAGATGACAGTGAATGTATAATGTAGCAGATAGGGTTGATCTCACAGCTTCAGGATTCTGAGGTTTGGTTACCACCCATGCAGGTTCTCATGTGTCCTCTGGTCCCCAATCTCCCCCCCCCCGACACACACACACACACACACAC
>JAQNCB010000013.1:16246057-16261402 GCA_030068295.1 Euristhmus nudiceps
GTGTGTGTGTGTATGTGTGTGTGTGTGTGTGTATGGGTGGGTGTGTGCGTACTCTCTTTTGAGAAAGACTGCAGGCAGTCATCCGGAAAGCACAGCTTTTTCCTTGTTTAATATGCAACATGCAATCTATGTCCCATCTCTCCTCTGGGAAGGGTATGCCGCATTGGTAATAATATCTGATTTGGTTGTGTACCTCTTCCCTTCAAATACATCGAACTGCTCCGGGCACCCTCAGCTGTTTAAGCAAAGGTCAGTGGAAGACTCATTGATTTAGCATTTTAATTTTATTTGTGCTGGGCTCCGAGGGGGACTGGCATTAAGCATGGCGGAGACTCTTTGTTTTGTAAGAGGCTGTGAATGTCTGCATGTCTGCGGAGACCAGGCCTGCCTCGCTCTCTGCTTAATAAGTGTGAGATGTGCCGCAGACACCTCTGTAATAGCCACTAACACTTATTATCCTGCCCGAGATTGGAAATCCACATGTTGTCATTGAGGGATCTTGTGGGGGGGGGAGTTTAGGAAGGGAAAATAGAGTACAGAAGTAAACACCCCTCGCCCTTTAAAAGCACAGAACTTTCATATGATGTTTCACCAGCAACGTGTTACTTTGGCTAAGTGCAGCAGAGATTGTTTCGGATGCCTGAAAACAGCTTGCTTGGTTCACATGGATGGCTAAATGAATGGAATGATCCTTTTGGGGGTTACAGACAGAAAACCTTAAGATCACCATGCTGCTGACACACAGAAGCAGATGTTGTTTTGTTCTGTTGTGCCCTCTCCTTCGTCTGACTTTGCCGGGGCTGTGGAGAGGCCGCAGCATATCGCATTCTTCATTAAGAGATTCTGTAAGCCACTGCGCTAGTCAGCCTTGTCATTAGGCAGCCTAGAGTGCTTTTGATTGGCTGCCAGCTCCAGTGGCGGGCTGGGAGCTCACTCTGCCGATACTGGCCTGAACTCTGACACAGATGGCCAGAGAGATCGTTACCTGATCCCTCACACAAGGTTTTCGACAATCTGAGTGCACTAATTAAGACAGCGCATGGAGGGAATTGTTCTTGAGTAGCTTGAGCTGTGATGGCTCAGTTTTTTTTCTTTTTTTAACACATACAGCAGTGCTTTGGTTCGCAAGGGCCTATCTCATATAAGTGCGAATGGTTGTGGGGTGGACTGACGAGCTGTACAGGACGTACCCTGCTTTTGCCCAGGGTTGGCGAAGATGAGCTCCAGCCTCCCTGGGACTCTATTAGGATTAAGCAACTCAATGAATGAATTAATTATTATTTTTGATACACTGTATTGATCCCACAAGGGAAATTATTGCCTCTGCATTTAACCCATCCAAGGTGAGCACACACACGGAGCAGTGGGCTGCCTCACACATTGGGGCGCTCGGAGAGCAGTTGGGGGTTAGGTGCCTTGCTCAAGGGCACTTCAGCCATGAATATAGAGGAAAGGAAGGTGCGGCTCGCTCCCCCACCCCCACACATTTTTCCTGCTGGTTTGGGAATTGATTTCGGTCCCAAAGCCGCTTCTCTAAACATTAGACTATGGCTGCCCCGAAGAAACAGAACCACAGGCAGCGGTGGGATTTGAACCCATGCCTTTGAAGAGACTGGAGCCTTAATCCAGCGCTGTAGGCCATGCTGCCCACGCAGTTTGAATAGAGAATATATTACATATTGTCAATATTAGTACAAAGCAGTAGTGCACATTCTTTTACTACCTTCATGTAAACACCACATATATCATTATACATGATTTATTTCTGTTCCAAGGGATACAAACAGTTCTCATTTGGTTTGTGAGCTGTGTAATTTTGGTCGTGTTTGTGCTGTGTGAGAGGCGTGTAGCGTAGGGTACATCAGGTACAGCAGCTCCCAGCAACCCCCACCACGCTGCTCCTGCCGTGTCCCCACCGTCTGCTGAGAAATTGCTCCTGACAGCTGATTTGTTGGTTGTCAGAAGTGGTCGTCGGACGACTGATAAGGGTGCGGAGGCCCAAGATGGAAAACTAACTGCTTCTCATGATTTCAAAGGCAGCCCCATCAAGGCATGAGCTGCAGACACATGTAAATGTCTCCCAGCAGAAGAGTGACATTTTCCTTGGACTTTTTTGGGTTTTATTTTTTAAAAAGGCACCCTTAGTATGATTTAAACACGAACATTTACTATAAAAACCTCAAGGCATTTTCTTCCATAAATGTTTTTTTTTTTTGCTTATTATTTACCCTCACTTTTAAAAAGAAAATATGGTTATTGCCATTACAGCAATATGCAGGCACAGTGTAACAAAGGAAGAAGAATGGCTCATAACGTGGGATAATCATGCCCTGAGAGAGCGCAACCTCAGCCAGAGACAGAAATCCATGACATCTTTCCTGATTAGCTGACGCAGCAGGACGGCTCTGCAGTGTTTAAGGGTATAAAAGCAGTAGATGTGGAAATAGCCCTAGGGTGGCCAGGTTGAGACAGGCGGATCTGTCAAACATAGTGGACGCATCAAGTATAGCGAGAGAAAGAGATTGAGGCATCAGAGGGTTAGCATCTCAGGTCCATACGCTTGTCACCCAAGGGCTTACCAGGAAAGGTGCAAAGAAATAAAAGAGCAGGACACAGACACAGGATGAGGGTTATACATCAGAGCCAGGAGTGTAGAGTGGGGCATGGTCCAGCCTCGAGCCAAGCATCAGCCTGAGGCAGCAACAGGATGCCCTAATGGGCTCATACAGGAAGCCATTGTCAGAGGAGAGGTCACAGTAATTGGCTGCAAATTGCACTCCAATATCCACCCATGAGAACCTGAGCCAGAGGCTCCCATAACTCACGTCATTCCAGAGAAGTCAGGTGAGGACACTACCGCACCCTGGCAGGAAGAGCTAAGGAGCTTCCCTTTATCCAGGCGATGAATTTGCACGAGTGACATTCGGGCATTAAACATACATCACCTTCTCGTTTGTACATACAGAAACGACCACCATTAACCTTTACTGCGTTCCAACATGAAGGGCTTGTACATTTGCACTCTGACTCGTGCTCCCAATATTAGTACACTATCCACTGACCTGATACTTCAACAGTGCCCTGTCCATTTATGATAAATTCCTATTCTTACCACAGAGGACACACACACAAATCCGGTTCTTATGAAGTCAAAGAGCATGTACGGTGGTAAATGTTCTTCTCCCCAAACCAAAAGAACTGTACTTATAATCACTCAGAGGTCACACCGAGCCACAACAGAGCCCGGAGGATTGTTTATCTGCCGCCCTCTTATCAACCCTCCGGCTTTTTTTATCTACTTTATCACAGTAGGTATGAAGATGGCTCCACGGCTTCCTCTTTTAGGTTCTGGTTCAACTACATTGACCTGCTGACCCTCAGCCTTATCTCATACTTTCCGAAAAACCAGACGTTGCGTATAACTGCAGCGGGGTGCCATGAGCTTTTTCCCCTGTGTCTTTTTTTTTTTTTTTTTTTTAGCTTTGTCTCTGGTTGTAGAAGGGAGGTTCTGAGCTATTACTGATGGGTGTGTGGGTGTGTTTCTGTCTGTGTTTGTGTTGGTATGAATGCTTCAATGGCCTGTATGTAAGGTTTTTTTCCCCATTTACGATGACTAGTTCTCTTTCCTGAGGTTTGAATGCTGTTTTTTTTTTTATTCTCTTGATCCTTAGTGAAGCAGTTGGATTTTGAGACAGTATTTTTGTATGGTTGAGAGCTCTTCGCTGAGACATTTAGCTATATGGAAAATAGTGTGTCATGCATTGAAACACCAGCAAAGAAACACCAAATATTTAGTAATGGGATTCAGATGCAGGGTTGGCTCTATGAATCTCATTAAGTGGGCTTTGAGCTTCCTGCCTCTCCGAGGAACACATTCAGAGCTATTTTAATAATGCCCAGGTCTTCATCTCTTTAACGGCAAAAGAGCCCCTGCGTTGTACTGGATACATAATTTGCACATCATTAGGATCCAATAAAGTGTAGATTGCCACATGACTCAATGACTCATTTATGTCTGCACCATGCAATATTAGCAATCAACAGATATTTGTTGCTTTTCCTGTTCATTTAATGGCTTCTGTATCAGTTCACTTCAATTATCTGCTTTTTCTCTCCTCTCCTTTTCCCATCCTCCCCTCTCTTTGTCTCCTCTCCTCCTCCTTGTCTTTCTACTTCCTTCCGTCTTCTGCAGGATTTGGCTTCGTAACTTTCGAGAATGAGGATGTGGTGGAGAAAGTCTGCGAGATTCATTTTCATGAAATCAATAATAAAATGGTAAGTCAGTTTCACCTCCATTTTTTTTCTGACTGGGGCGGGATTAATATTTGATAGCAGAAGCTGAGTCAGTTGTTATGACAGCTGCGATGCTGGGAGACTGGCTGGGTGGCCTTGAAGCAAGCAAGCAGGGAGTCTTCCCTATTCCCCGCCATCCTGGGTCTGGGCGGTGGAGTGATATTGGTGTGCACTGGCCACAAAGCATGAAATTGTGTCTTGGTGCCCTGTCCACCAGACTGGGAGAGGGAACCTGTCTATTCTTGTAGCTGCAATTCCTGTAGCCAATCAGAGCTGGAAGAAGAGCTGGCATCCATTTAAAGGCCTTGTTAAAAGTGCATGGTGGAAAGATTGTGTGGAGATTTAAAACCATAGCCTTGGCGGTATGAGCAGTGTGCTATTTGACACCTTGCTTACTGTTTTATAGTTTCTGTTGAATTTTTTATTTGAGTTTTCACCTGCCTGGACTTTTCGTATGAATGGTACATGAGGGACAGGGTTGCGACCCTGAGGCTAAGAAGGGAAGGACACCATTTTGACTCGCAAAGCACTCCTTTGACACGCACTGTGTAGCATTAAATTCAGTGCAAGTGTGAGGACTTCTCTCATTTCGCTTTATCTCCAAACTGCAGACTCATTAATGAGGGCCAGTAGGGAATTCCTTAAAAGTGATATCAAAAGGCACTTATGGGCCTCAAACATCTGACCTGTCAGACTTGTCGTAGCAGCTGACTTGTAGATGTAAAAGCTGTAACTGAAGCTACTGCTACCTCTGTTCAGCAACGAGTCCCCGTTTTTCTGATGAAACGGAGCGACACATGGAAACTGGATGCTGCCTACAATACCCTCCTGTACACTACAAGCACATTATTGATTTTGGTATAATATTGCATCAAATTCTTGCATTGTTCAGGGAGCACTGAGCAAATTTACCCTTTTTTTTTTTTCTTCAGTCGATCTCTCTGAGCAGGAAACTGGCCATCCATCGACTGGCAGCATTAAATTGGACCATAGGGGGATTGCATGCATCGTTAGTACCAGTTGGGGAGTTTAAGGAAAAAAGGAATATGATTGGGCGGAGGGAGGAAAAATCATCTGATGCATCCATTATTGGCTTCCATCCATCTAAAAATGACAACTCTGTTCTGTTTTTACTGGTCAGCATGGACAATATTGTTGAGTATTAGGCAGTAAAAGCAAGGCAGGGTTTTTGAAGTGAATAGCACCGTTTCTCTGTGTTTGCTTTTTCTTAGTGATATCAAATGCTGCCGTCAAGTTGCTTTTGCCAGAAAGATCAAAGTGGTCTCTGAAGCATCGTTCACTCGCAAGCGCGTGTGAATATTTGACTTGCTAATTCATCCATGATAATATTGTTATTATGATGAACATTTCTCAGAACGGCAGTAATGATATCCCTCTGCTAGCAGAGGTCCAGCTCAATACGTACACTACTTGGTTGGTCTGCAGCCATCTCTCGAAACACCATCTGTGACCCACTAGCCCTGATCTTCGGGTGAGTGGAGAAGCTCTTTTTAGAGAGGCTCTGATGACCCAGAGAGGCCACTCAAAAGCTGCCAGGGCTCTGGAGGGCCTTAAGTGGCTCTGAATGGCTCCAAGTACAGGAAAAAAAAATGGAGCATCCCAGACCCCAGGCTTGCCGCTCATCTCTGGCATGGATGTACAGGCTACTGTTAAAAATTCAAGAGGCTGGAGTAATAGAGCCCTTGACCTGATCGAGTCCGGTGTAGAACAGGATCCAGGACCCCGTGCGTGTGATCTGTGATCTGATCTACTAAAATGAAATCTAAATATATGTTAAGGTCATCATCATCTCTGTTAACTGGAGTCAGACTTCACACTTCAGTCCTTGGGGGGGGGGGGGGGGGGGATTTCATCTGAACAAGCATAACTGCATTTCATCTGTATACATAAAAGTTGTAACCCTTTTTTTCCAACTGAAACACTGTCCATTGTGTAATTTCTTTGATTAACCAATGGCTGCATTCAAATGCTCTCATCCAATTTAGTTTCTCATCATATTCTCTTCCGAACATATTCATTCACTCATTTACAGATCCGCTTAATCATACTCGGGTTAATGTGGAGGCTGGAACTCTGAACACCAATCCACTGCAGGGCAACTCACACAATTATTCACACTTGCACCTAAGGGCAATTTGGAACAGCCACATAACCTAATGTGCATGTTTTTAGACTGTGGGAGGAAACCCACGCAAGCACGTTGAAAACATGCAGACTCCACATAGAAACGCCCTTGCCAAGCCCAAGACTCAAACCCAGAACCTTTGTGCTGTGAGGGAGATGTGCTAACCACTATGCCATTGTGTCGCCCTCCAAACATACAGTACTTTAGAGAATAAATCAACATCAGTAATCAATAAACCACTTTGTTGACATTTATGTTGCTGAATCCATAACACATCAACCATGAGGCATGCGTGAGATGCTGCTACAGGACGAAACGGCACATCTGCTATACTACAGAATAGCACTGTGCCAAAATGGGTGAGAAAGAGCTCAGAATTAGGTGGATTGTTGATCTGTGTAATTACATAGCATAGCTTTTGCTGATTGGCTGCATAAACGAGCAACACTGGACCCTTTACAGTTAGTACCCAACTGTGCTGCGTGTTTTTTATTTTATTGTTAGTGGTGATGTGGCATATGGTTTTCGAAAATTAACTTTGTGTAAATGTTTGGTAGCTACAGATAGGATGATGTGCATGCTCAAAATAAAACCTTATATTGATTTTTTTTTTTTTTTTTTTTTTTTTTTTTTTTTTTTACTTTTGAAAGGCTTATTTTTTTTTAGGCTTCGCCCTGCCAGCTCATTAATACAAACCCTTGGTTATTTTTACTGAGGGCACATGATACAGTATTTATTCTATACAGTACAGCACCCTGTTTATTTTATTATTCTGTTTCTGATCCTGAATGTTCCTTAAACCAAACATATAGAGCAGTCTGAGAAAAGTTGTTGGTTGAAACCTTGGTTGAGAAAATAGAAATACACAGTGTTTTAATTCAGGAACACATGTCTCTGTAGGATTTATTAATGTGAAAACTTCGGAAGGAAATGATCTAGAATCAGGGCAGTGGTGGCCTGGTGGTAAGGTGCTGGGTTAACGATGGAAAGATTCTGGGTTTAAGCCTCCCTATCAACGGTTGTCACTGCTGTCCCCCCCGGTGCAGCTAACTGGGTTATCAAAGGCTGGCCATGTTACTCACTGTCTATGGTGAGAGGAATGTAAAAGAATCATTGCTGACTTTCGTCAAGAGTAGCTGCATAGCCGTCGGTGTGTTTCTGCCCTGTGATGGCCTGGCGAGCTGTGCAGGGTGTACTCTGCCCTCGCCCAGAGTCGACTGAGATGGGCGCCAGCCTCCTGCGACCCTAATTAGGATTAATCGGTTCAGAAAATGAATGAGTGATGTAAAATCACCAAATTTAGTGTATGGGTCTCCTTCAGGGGCGAAGAGAGTGGGGTTGTATACGGTTCACTTTAACCTTGTTTCAAGGTCCCTTGGTCACTTTTTATATATTTTCTGGACTATACGTCATTCTAGAGTATAAGTCGAATCATCCAAAAATGGCACAATAAAGAAAAAAACATATACACCGTATTTTCCGCACTATAAGGTGCACCGGATTATAAGACGCACCCTCGATGAATGACCCATCTGAAAAAATGTTTTCACATATAAGGCGCACCGCATTATAAGGCACACTGGAGTATAAAGTGCACCTTCAATGAATACAGTAGTGTACGTCATCAGCAAATAAAATATGGCCGCACTCACGTGTCAGTAAAATCGCCGATTTTGTAACTTTTTTCTTATTACGCTCTTAATATAAAAATTCTAAAAATTTCATTACACACATTGTTTTTAGTTACACTTAGTCAACTAAACCTCAGCTTTTCGTTTTTGGGCTATGTTTGACTTTAACACCCTGACTACGGTAGCCATGATTAATCAATACTGATCCATATTATGGCGCACCTGAGTATAAGGTGCACCATCGGTTTTTGAGAAAATTTAAGGCTTTTAGGTGCGCCTTATAGTGCGGCAAATATGGTAAGTCGCACTGGAGTATAGGTCGCATTTTGGGGGCAGTGTTGTTTAAATGATTTTATTAACGCATCCTTTTTGTATGAAGACAACATGACAATGACACACTAAAAATGGATCTTTGGCAACTAAAACATGACGAGACAAGGCGTAACGAAAATGTTGGTGTGTGAGACGCTCACAGTATACCATCGCTGCCTACTCTGCTCGTAACACCGATCGGGGAGAAAAAAAAAAAAAGGTGCAGGCTCACTTTTACACACAGGAACATATAGTTCCACTGAAACAGACTGTCGGCTCAAACATGTTAAAATAGACTCTTCATTTCAATCTACAGTATGTGATATGCTTTATATCTTGCGTTAGGAGTCATTTAGCTTTGACCTGCAGCCTCTGTTATTTACCTGTCTTAGATGTCGATGGAGAGCAAGTTCGCTGTGATGTGCTATCTCCGTGCTTTTCAGCCACTGCCATCCTCTCTTTTTAATCCTGTTAATGTTTTTAATAGTCTGTGTTTAATACTCCCATTTAAAACGTTCACAATAAATGTGCTGTCTTTTCGGATCATTGGAAATCTGGGTCAGCCTTCTCAACAAGCATTAAATGCTTCTGGTGTTGCCAGTGTTAAAAATAATCAACATCTTAAATGTGGTTGCCATGTTAAAAATAATCAACAAGTGAAATGCGGTTGCCAGTGTAAAAAAATAACAGAATTATATAATAATGTGTTAATAATTTAACACATAAGTCGCTCTGGAGTATAAGTCGTCCCCCTGGCCAAACTATGAAAAAAATGTGCAACTTATAGTCTGGAAAATACGGTGTTGATTTTGTCAGGAAAAACTGTACTTGAATAGTTGTGTTATGTTTAAATTATGAGTTTATATACAGGGAAGTTGTAATTTTTTAGCAGCCTGTGCGCAGTGAGGCAGCTTTGTATGCACTATTGGAATGTCTTGTTCGTATATAGGAAGATTATGTAGAGTTACAGCTATGACCTCATTCATCCAACCCAAGCCAGGTTATCTCTAAGCAGGCTTCTTGCTCATCATCCACATCTCTCATCATCTACACTCTTGAGCTTCAATTCTTTCTTCATGACCCTGGGGTTCGTGGGCTTCCCTGACGGTAATGTTGATGATGTGGAGGCAGTTGGATGGAGTGGGAGAGAAGTTTCTGTCAGAAGATGTTGAAAAGTTGAGATTATGAGAGCTGGATCTTGAGGCTCTCTTGGATGCAGCAGCTTCTTCAGGTGAAGGTGTGTGTGGCAGAGATGAAGTTTTGAATGTTTGCCTCGGGGATGACTGCTTCTCCTGGGGTGTCTGCTTCAAGGCACCCCCACGCCCTAATTTTAGGCATCCTCAGAACGAGTGCAATGTGATGGGGAAGAACATTTGCTCAGTCAGTACATTTTATACAAATGTTTTGCGGACATGCATCACGTGATTAGTTCATATCTGCGGATTATATGGAGAGGTGTGGTCATCAGGTGTGACGTAGCACTGTGAACATTGCCCAGTCTTTAAGAACCCTCCCATTTTTGTGGCTTTGGTTATGTGTAGTGTTCCTGTATCCAGTTAACCCAGCAAGCTTTTCCTGCTTAGTTTAAAACAGAAATACAATGAAAAGTCTGATTTTTTTTTTTTCATTAAGTATATTAAGCATTGCTCGAATACCAATAAAGCCACCCACAGACCACTTCACCAACATGCGTTATATTATGGAAGTCAAAAGAAAATAGAATGAGGTTGATGCTGAAATAGTCACTTGTCCTTGTTTCTTTTTTATCCTTTTCTAATATTATCTCTTGCTTTGTGCCTTGTGCTGAAGTTACACTGTTACACAGTCCTAACTCTGCTCTCCTGTCATCCTTCTCCACTCTCCTGCATGGATGGGAGGGTTGGAGGTTAACAGTGAACAGACTTGATGAGAGCTTCAGTTCACTTGCTCCTTTTCAGACAGCTGGGAAACATCTGGACTAGATGAAAATGGCTTGAGCGTGAGCGGCAACTGGAGCTGAAGGAGATGGTTCATGGCCAGTTATATGACCTCACACCATTCTGTGTTTGTGAAGGGGCGTTCAATACTATGCTAATTTTAGTGTGAGTGAGAAATCAGGAGGTGTTATTTTTAGTGTCGGGCCTGTTTGACACAAGGGAAGAAGTGACGGCATCCTGATGACACATTATAGTCGGTGCGCTCTGTCTTTTTCTAAATTTTAGGCCTCTGGCATGAAATAAACATTTTTGAAGCAACATTTTGAAGCAACATTTTTAACATGCTATGGCAAGTCAACTAAGAAAATTTAAATGAAAAACGTAAACTTTTTTCTTTGTAATACTACGTAGGATCTGATTTGTACAAGTATACCAGCATCCCCATTTGACCAATTTATATTGTTCTTCCTTGGAAAAATGCTCAAGATCAATCAAATTGTGAGGGAATCTTTAGTACACAGCTTTCATTCATTCATTTTCTAAACCATTTAATCCTAATTAGGGTTGCGGGGGGCTGGCCAGGCCATCGTAGGGCCAGCTTTCTTTAACTAGCATTTACACCTGGGCTCTGACATGTCCATTTCAACATGTAGATTTTTCTCTAAAGACGGCATTGATTTAATTTTTTTTTTTCATTTTGATATACTGTATTGATCCCACAAGGGAAATTATTGCTTCTGTATTTCACCCATCCAAAATGAGTACACACACACTTGGAGCAGTGGGCTGCCTCACACATCGAGGGGCCAGGAGAGCAGCTGGAGTTTAGGTGCCTTGCTCATTGGGCACTAAAGCCATGAATGTGGTGCAAGGGAATGTGGTGCTCACTCCTCCACCACCGCACATTTTCCTGCTGGTTCTGGATGTGTCCATTCCTTTGTTGACCGAGATTTGTGCTTTGGGTCATTATTGTACTGGAAGACGACACTGTTGTTCATCTTCAGCCCTCAAATCTGCTCGCAAATTTTGCATTAAATAGACTGAGATTTGGAACTGTCCATGATTTTTCTCTTTTTAGACTCAATTGCTGTCCCAGCTGAATAAAAGTGGTCCAAAAAGCATGATGCTTCCACCATCATGTTTCACTATGGGAGGATCACCAGAACAGAATACATTTTGCTACATAGTTTTAGGAAATTTAAAGAGGATGACAGGATTTTTTTATACATGAGAAAAGCGTTCCGTCTGACCTCCCTGCCACAGCCTAGAAATGTGAAGAATACGCGTGATTGTTATTGTATGCAGACAGATAGACAGGTAGATATCATATTCTTACAGCAGCTTTAACTTTACTGCTACCCTGGAAGCCTCCCTGATAATTTTAGATATCAATTTTATATATCTTATCTTTGTCCCAGTGTACTGAAAAAAGTATGTCTTGGTAGATTACAGTATTTTGTATATAGTCAAAATGATGTAGTCTTTCTTAACAAATTACAAGACACGACATCTAAGATTCTGTAACCTTCTAAATTGGAACCATTTTTTTTCAGGATTTATTGTCGAGTCAAGTGATTCTGTCCATTCAGAAAGATAATTTCACTGATATCAAGTCATTTTCTCCTCAGATTCACTCCGTATTTTTGTGAGATGTACCATGTAATGAAGGAATGTACAGCACACGAAGTGGTGCTCCAAAACGCACCGGACTCCATGTCCCTCTGTGTTATCATCTCGATGATACAATATCCCAGTGTATCACATGATGTCCGCACTCTGTGACACCGTCACCCACTGATTGACCTACATATTTTGTGATGATGTCACATGGAGGAGCATGCCACCCTGAGCTTTACGCACTGGTTGCGGAATGCCCCATATAATGGGCTAGACCACTTAGCAATCTCCCTGTCTCGTTTTGCTATTTCTTTGTCTCTCTGTCACAACCCCTATCTGTGACATCACCTATTGATTGACCCACACATTCTGTGTGGCCCCACATGCTCTGTGATGCGACCACCCCGGGACGTCCCACCCGCAGACCTTTTTCTATCCAAAGTATACATGCATACATAAGCGGTGCATTTATGTTTACATCATTACTGTTTTTCTTTTTTGTTATCTGTTTTATCTTTGGTCATCGCCCTACCAGACCTTTTATTTATGATAACGGGGCTTTACAGAATAATTTTCTGCTCAGTCACGCCCACCCTGTGTGTGTGGCGAGCAACTTCATGCCATGTTGTTTCGTGCCTGTTCCAGTCTGATGCAAATTCTTTCCTCACGTCCTCCTCACCAAAGTCCTTACCTCCTACGGGCAGTCTGAAGATTACCACTCTCATTTCCTCCAGAGTTTCCTCCACCTTCCTCTGAGCTTGCTCTGGGTACCCAGCTAGCCCACCGCCTGCCCGCTGCGACTCGGCCCATTAGCATGTATGATAAGTGACGAAAGTGTCGGCTGGCCAATTTGGCGTCTGCCTCGCCACGCTGAGGGACTGGCCTGCAATATCATAGGAAGATAATCTACCGCTGTGAGGAGAGTAAAAAAAGAAGGAGCAGCCTCTTTTCTTGAAACAACGTCTTTGAGGCCGACAAGCCTGAAACCAGCCTTCTGTTTATGTACAAAAAGGAAGTTAAATGCTATTTGGAAATGGATCAGTTGATTTGTGCCCTGTAATTTGTCCAAATCCTTTTATCTTTTTTCTTCCCTCCTAAATCTAATCCACTGTTTATTACTGCTACCATTTTTGGTGACTGTAGGAGTGTTTACACTCATGCAGTAGTGTCTTAAGAGTTATTTGAGGTAATAGAGGGGGATTGTGATATTTGAAAGGATCACAGTAATTTAGCTGGTTGTAATGGAACAGGGTATTTCTGCGGTGCTTGCTGACATCAGGAAATGTCAAAACAGAGAAAAGAGGACATTTTAGAGCGTTCTCCTTTTAAATTACAGGGAATAAGAAAGAGGGGAGATAAAGCGAGAGAAAAGGGAGTGTGCAGGGGAAATGTTCTCTTTGTACCTGACCTTGCTGAAACAACACATTGATAAAGCATGATATCGTAGTGATTACTGAGCAGTTATAGCTCTCTTACACTGCATATGAATTAGATGTACTGAAGATCATTTGGATTTTTTAAGTATAAGCTGCAGTTTCACCTTTCAGCATCTGGATGGAGTTTTCACTGTAATGTGCAACTGAAACAGACGTTCTATTTGCGGGGCAGAGAAAGCCTCTGACAGCCTTTTTTTGTCGGCAAATATAGATTTCTGTGTCAGGAGGAAGAGCTGTTAGTGTATCAATAATGTACACGAGCCCCAAATCTCCGATCTAATTTCATTCAGGTTGCGATGAATTATGTCTCGGTGTTAAGCTGCCTGTGGGCAAAAGGAGCACCGACTTGATCCTTTTTCCTCCTGTGTCATATCTGTTTTATCTAAAAGAGCCCTCCCACCTCCAAAAAAAACAGAAAGTGTGAAGCGTGTTCCTTTTGCCCCTTATGAAAGGCATGTCAGATCTGTTTAGTTCAGCAACCGCTAATGATGAAGAGGGAGGCATTTATGATTAAAGAGTCTGTATGAGTCGGAGATTAATATTTACAGAAAGAACATCCATTGCAGCCGGAGCTCGTGTCTGCAGATGCTTCACTCAGGTCTTAATTTGTGGAGTTTTTTTTATGCCTTTTATCTTATAACCTTGTGGGTGTGTCATGCAGTGGTGTTACAACATAAGAGGTGCTGGTACACATATCAGTAGTTGACAGGGATCAGCTGGCTGGCGTGAGTGATTCTGATAATCCTTACTCTCTGATTTCTACATCGGTACATGATGATGTACCCATTATGAAGTCGTTCTTCCAGACCGTTTGTTAAGTTGGTAGTATCACTGTTATTGTAATTACAAAGCATATTGCATCCAGTAGCTATTGCTCATTTTTTCCCATTTTCACCTTACAATCCATCTACCAGGATAATGTAATGGATATATTATGGATATGTGATGGTGTTTTAGTTGGTTTCTGTGTGCCTGTTTGTAGAAAAATTCATTTTTCCTGTATAAATGAGACTGATTTCTCAGCCGGCGCTGGAATACACGTGGGCTCGCTGTCGGGAATCCTAACGTTGTCATTTTGACAGGGCTGCTGAAGGTGTCCTTCATCGAAGGGCCTGCTTGTCTGGAAGGCGTGTTTATTTATGGCATTTGGTTAAGTGCCTTTCATGTCGGACATTATTTGGTCACCGGTTCTCAGGGGAGAGGCAGGCAGCTGGTGTTGTGCAGTGCCGCAATTGAAAAATGTCTGAAGGAGTGAATCCGGCTTTTGAAGTGCTGCCTTTCTTGTTGCTCCTTGAGAGGCATATTTTTTTCTTTCTAACTTGCTGGAGGTGAAGTAAATGTGCTTGAGAGAGCAAGATGTAGATACTTTCAGCTTAGCTGGTTGAGATTTTAAAATGATAATTGTAATTACATTCATTATTCACTCCTTCGCCGAATTACTTCATCCTACTACAGTGGTGGAGAGGGTGGTGCCTATCTCAGCCGTCACTTGGTGATGGCGGGGCATACCGTGAACAGCTCACCAGATCATTGCAGAACAACTCACACACAACAATTCGCACTCACACCTAGAGACGATTCGGAACAGCCACTTAGCCTACAGTGCGTGTCTTAATCTGTTGGAGGCAACCGGATCCGGTTAGCATACTGTGCATGTTTTTGGACTGTGGGAGGAAACCAGAATACCCGGAGGAAACCCACGCAAGCACAAGGAGAACATGCAGACTATAAACAAAATCCCAATCCTGGGCATTGAACCCAGGACCTTCTTGCTGTGACGCAGGCATGATAACTGCTATACCACTGTGCTGCCAATAATTTTATGTATTATTAATTTTGAGCAGGGCAGTGGTGGCCTGGTGGTAAGGTGCTGGATTGCTGATCCCAGGGTTGGGGGTTCAAGCCCCAATGTCAACGGTTGTCACTGCTGTCCCCCCAGTGCAGCTAACTGGGTTACCAAATGCAGGCCATGTCCCTCACTGTCTATGGTGAGA
>JAQNCB010000013.1:16544695-16555035 GCA_030068295.1 Euristhmus nudiceps
TGTGTGTGTGTGTGTGTGTGTGTGTGTGTGTGTGTGTGTGTGTGTGTGTGTGTGTGTGTGTGTGTGTGTGCCCATGTGTGTGTGCCCACGCGTGCTCACTTTGGATGGGTTAAATGCAGAGGCAATAATTTCCCTTGTGGGATTAATAAAGTATATCAAAAATACAAAAAAAAAAAAAAAATCCAATCAGAGTACGGCCTGGAGGATCGTTGGGTATGCATAACAGCCAATGAAAATAGTGAAGGCGGGGCTTAGTGCTATCAGTTAAATAAGCAGCCAGAGTGTGTTAAACTGTTTCTCTGTACACTGCAGTCGACAGAAACTAGTTAGATGTGCATTTTACTCCTCCACCTTCTGAGAATTATTTTGTATTTAAAGCAAAATTAAGTCTCTTACCTATTTTTTATTTATTTGTTTATTTTCTATTTATTTTAAAGTAACCAAGTGATACCAAGACCTTAAAATTGCGTGCGTGCGTGTGTGCGTGCGTGTGTGTGTGTGTGCGTGTGTGTGTGTGTGGTGGTTGGGGGTGGGGGATTTGTCGTTTTTATTATAAACACAAAATCGTTTAACCATTCCGTTTTAGTTCTGAACGTCAGGCAGTATTTATTATTCCTGTTTAAACTTCTTTCAGAACGTTCACTCGTGTTATCACCATGAACATTTAACCTAAGCCGCAGGCGCTTCCATGGGGACCAACAAAGCCCACACTGCCTTTTCCGTTAACACAGCTGGACTTTTACTGAAGCAGTTTGGCTGAAGTACTTCACTTAGGGAAACAGGCAATCGAGGACCAGTTCTGCAACCTGCTGGACTGATCACGTACCTCTATAATGCTGTCATCTGTCAACTCGTGTCTCTGTGTCACTGTGAATCAGGGCATAAATCAGAATATCGCATGCAAAGGCCCATGTAAGCCGACTCGACTCTAACAACTGTCCTCAGCATGCTGCTGCCATCCCTCACCATGTTGAGTCGATCAGTGAAGCACACGAGGAATGTTAGCAGCTGTTCTGGTTTTCAATAAGAAGCAGATTTCAACTCTGGTTGCTTGGGTTTGCTTGGAGAGTGATAATCGTGATGAGTTTTACACAGTAGAGCAATTTACATGATTAACTCTTCATGGATATGTATACTCAAGGGCAGCATTAGTAGGAACACTGTACACCTGCTCATTAAACAACTATTCTTTAATTTGAAATTCATAAATATACAGAGCAAAGGCTTCAATTAATGTTCACACCATACATCAGAATGTCAGCTTTGAGCATGGCAGGGTCTTTGGTGTCAGATGGGCAGGTTTTACAGTTTCATCAACAGCTGATTTCCTGAGGTCAACTGTCCTGAGGACAAGTCGATAAGCCTGTCCCTAAAGATCTACCTCATTAAAGACTTTGGTTACAACCTTGATCATGCCCACCTCTCCATAAACCGTCTTGATCAGCCATAAGGAGTGTGTTAGATTTTAGTCGGAGATAAAGCCTGCATGAAGGTAGACCTCCAGGAAAAAGGCTGCTCTTGAGTTTATATAAAATAATGTGAGCAATAAAAACCCATCCTGGGAGAAATCGTTCTGCAGGAAAAACCTTGCTGAGAGATAAGGTCTGATGAGAGAGGTTGGAGGGATGTGTAGTTTAAAGTGACTTTGTAGTCTATACGAATTCAAATCACCACTCTTTACTGTGTTGAGCTGAAAAGCCTCTCAAAATGCCGAACGGCTGCAGCTAGGTTAAACCGGAAAGTGGACGGGCTTCAAACACAGGAATCTGAGGAACTGGACAGTTGAAGGTTGGAAAAGACCAGCCACCCATAATACCACTGAGGAAATGCTCAGTGGAAATACTTCCAATGGGACAAAGAGGGGGGTCATCCTTCTTCAGCTGATTTTGGCTCTCGGTTCTCATTGCTTTCAGGAAGACATGTTATTTTATTGTGCTGTTAGCAGTTAATATTTAATTGTTTTTGTAATCCTGCTGAGTCCGAAATTGACCTTTTTGGGGTTATACTTTTAATGCTGTTGAAGGAATAAACCAGGAACTTAAAGAAGAAGCCAGCCCGTGATCGCTCTTCTGATTGATTTTTGATTGATTTCCTCACTAATTATTTCTCTGATGCTTGTGTGTTGACTGTTTTTGATTAAATGAATTGGACATTAATGGGTTTTTTCATGTATGTGTGTGTATTTCTCCCGTCATGAAGACCCTACCTCTTTGGGGCAGGATGTTTTTCCATTAAAACTCCATGGTGAGTTTTTCCAATTCATTCCCAGCATGCTTCACTTTGTATTCACTCCTGTGACCGACCGGCTGCATTCATTTCATTTATTTGATATTTTTGATATTTTAGCTTGCTGTTATCAAATTTTTTTTTTTTAACCCTCGATGCCTGTGATAACAT
This sequence comes from Euristhmus nudiceps, assembly GCA_030068295.1. Taxonomy (NCBI): domain Eukaryota; kingdom Metazoa; phylum Chordata; class Actinopteri; order Siluriformes; family Plotosidae; genus Euristhmus; species Euristhmus nudiceps. The sequence goes on from JAQNCB010000013.1 coordinate 16,547,093, forward strand.
TTAATATGCTTTATTCTCTTTCTCGCTGTACTTCACTGCATATTATTTGGTGAGAGCTAGTGATTCACTTCAGTCAGAACGTAACATAAATAATAAATAGGATCATTAGTGTAACTGGAAATAAATACAGTTCAAAATCAGTTTCAGTAAAATAGTTCAATTTTAGTTACATTTTTAAGGCATTTAAAAAAATATTTTTTTCCTTGTCAAAATAAAGATTTGCCTCCTGAGCCTTTTTGAGCCTAGACTGTGTTCATGTGATCGTGGAGGGTGTGTGTCTGCGTGTGAAGGGCTTTAGGAGCCTCACAGAGCTTCACTTGTGCAGTGCTTGACTTCAGGCCAGTTTCCCACAATTACTTATCCATTGCTTGCTTCATTTATCTTGTTTGGACTGAAAGACAATGATTGTTTAGTCAACCGCATCATCTTTGTGCTCCGATTCATCTTAATTTGTGATTTCTAAGACCTGGCGACTTGAAAACGGCACTGAACTCCACAGTGGAGGGGAAGAGTGATGGCTGAAGCAGTCATGCACAGGGGTTTTCCTTTAGTTTGTTGTAATTACATTGTAATGGTGTCAAATTCTTCTGATTGGGTAGAAGGTGTTGATTGATTTTCTGTAACGGCAAAGCGACAGTAGTTCCAGCTAAAAGGTTTACATTTTTTTTAAGGCATTCATTTCAATACGCAGTGATAAATTTATTGTATTCTAAAGTGACCCAAATCTTGTATAATCATTGATGGGGTTAAGGTTTGTTCCTAAAATCCGACTCACACATAAGCAGTAGTAGCTATGAAATAGTGCAACGCCATTTTTGGTTGGTTTTGGGGGGAAAAAAATACCGTCATTATTGCTATCAGTTAGCGGTCACTTTGGAGACCTTTAAATATTATCGATTATGTTACCATCATATCAAAATTCTAATTTTGCACAGGGCCAAATTTTTATTTTTTTTTTATTTTATTTTTTATTTTTTTATTTTTTTTTTTTACCAAGACCGCGAGTACGGATAATTTACCTCAAATCTGACCATCTCTTTCTGAAAATATCCAAATTCTAGTTGGAATTTATTTAATTCCCTTCAAAATAAAATTCGCTTGTGCTTTCAGACATGATCTCTTGTGTGAGTCAAATTTAAGGAAATGTTCATTTAAGATTTTCAGGTATCAGTGTTTTGTGATGGTCAGTAAGACGAGAGAAAGTCTTTCAAGCAGAGACTTCATGCTTTTCATTTCTTTGGTTATTTTTTTAAGGAGTAGTGAGGGGAAAGAGTTTTTACAGCTGCTATAATGTCGGGGATAATGGAAACTTACTGGTTTTACAAATGTTCCACAATAAAAAAAAAAAATGACCCAAATCTACTTAAATGACCTAAAACCTAGGGCATATTCATAAATAAACAAAGCACTGTAATCTTTCCCAAATTGCTGTGTTATAAGAGGAAGTCAATATTTATTTATTTATTTATTTGTTTGTTTATTGCTTAGCGCCAGGTAGAAAAACTGAACCGAATTTCAGGTTTGTGACAAAAACAACATGGGCTTCATGAAAGAACACGTTAGTATTAATATTCGTAAATCCCTTGTTCTTTTTGAGTAAGCTGTGTTGGGATCAATGAGCCATACAAGACACAAAATTGTAAAACCAGCCTGCGTGCAAAGAATCCACACCTGTGCTTGTGCAGATTTGCATAATTCAGGCTCTACTACTACCATACAAGTTGACACTTCCCATCTGTCAGGAATTTTCATTCAGAAGAATGGCATCGATGGTGAAGGGAATAAGTTTACAAGAGGGACATGGTCGATCATTATTAGTGTGGACAGCAGAAGGGAAGGACCTGAGCGGTAATGTATAACAGAAGCTATAAATGCAGTCTCTCCTGTAGTTACAGGTGACGCTTTTGGAAAGCATGCTCTTTTCCCAGTGTCTCACATGCCAAGGCTTCCAAAAACAGCAAGTCAGTCTTGACAAACCTGTAAGAGCACACCTCACACTAACCTTAGGGTACTTCCATCCCAAATCAACCACATTTCCAAATTTTCCTCGGTGACAATCTCAGATTTTTAGGATCCCCCCACCAACTGCCTCCGTATTTCTGATGAACCCACACAAAATAGTTCTACTTAATTCTTAATATATTCACAGAAATACATTTTTGTAATAGGGTACCCTCAAACCCAATTTTACAATCGCGAGTAAAATTTGAGCTTTACGTTTTCAAAAAGGCATTGTCTGGGCAATAAGTGCATGTAGGGATCTGAAATTTGGCAGAGACAATATTTGGAAATACTATTATTTTAAGATTCCCTTGTTATATTACATAATATGCAAGTATGTATTTAAAGTATAAAATAGAAAAACGGTTGACCTAATTGTTTTCACAGTGAAGGTATTTGAGCTAGAGGAAAAAAATTGGCACAAACTTGGCATGTAAACAATGTTTCTTCAGAAAAAAATTGAAGTGGCTGAGCATGTGTCAATAATGTCAAATTGCTCTGTGAAGGAAGGCCTGGTTTTGTCATTTTATTTCTTGTTCCATTTTTAGGTTGCTGTAACAAGTTGAATCTTCAACTGAGGAACATTATTTTTTTTTTTCCTTACTGAAAGTCAGTTACCCATCTATGTGAAATCTCCAATCTGAGCCTTATTTCTTGTATCATCTTCTCAGTAGGCAAATTGGCATATTTGTGATGGTATTAAAAATTAAAAGGTGCAAATGATGTCATTTTTGAAAGTATTTTCTCTCAGTAGTGTTTTCAGATATTGTCTCTACTAAATTTCAGTTCCCTATATGCATTTATTGGCAAGATATTGCCTTTTGAAAATGTAGAAAAGTTCCAATTTCACTGACAGGTATAACATTAGGGTTGATGGTGCCCTATTTCGAAATTTTATTTTCTGTGAAACTATAAGGAATTAAGGACAACTTTTTTGCATGTGTTCATTAGATGTATGGAGGTACTTTGGGGGGGGGGGATTCAGGGCAATCAGAGATGGTCACATGGGAGCCTCTGGTTGATTTGGCACGGAATGATTTCTTATAAAATGATAATCTATTTAGAGAAGACCTCGCAACAGTCTGTTATGGTGAAGAAGGGGCTGAAACAATTTGATCTACTGCTCCATCTGCAATCTGACCCTCACCTGTGTTCATTAGATTTAGGTAGGGACAGAAAGAATGAGGTTGTGGAGACAAGTTGTTGAAATGTGTATCCTTCAGGCTCAGAAATTGAGTGAAGAGCTCAGGGTAGAGTCGCTGCTCCTCTGCTTCAAAAGGAGTCAGTCGAGGTGCTTTGAGTGTCTGATTAGAATGCCTCCTGCTCACCTCCCTTTTAAAGCTTTTCTGGGCATGTCCAACTGGGAGGAGACCCCGGGCAGACCCAGAACTCACTGGAGGGATTATATATCCCTTCTGGCTTGGGAACACCCTGGCTTCCCCCAAGAGGAACTGGAGAGTGTTGCTGGGAGAAGGATATCTGGCTTTCCATCCTCGACCTGTTGCCTCCATGACTTGACCTCAGATAAGCAGAAGAAAATGGATGGATTACATTTTCAGAATCATCAGAATCAGAATACTTTATTAATCCTGGAGGAATTTGTATATTTTTAAGCCACTTTGCAGTCTGAAATGTTATATTATTGCTCCGCAATGGCATTGCTGTCTAATAGGGTGTAAAATCATGTCAAGTAATTATTAAGTTTATTGGGTTTCTAACTCTGAAAAGATTTCAGTAATTTGATAAAAGCGCATTTTGAAGTCGCAGCAAACTTTATACACATAACTCTTACAACTGGTCTCTACCATGCATGAATTTCTTGGCACCAAAAGTCCTCAAAAACTCTGAATACTAAAAGACTGGTGAATGTCAATAGTTTACATAAATCGTTTGTATGTGATGCTTACTAAAACCTCTAACGCTTGGCTCTTGTATGAGGCCCAGTGATACGCTTCACTTTACAAAAAAGCTCTGAACATTTTTGTTAATATGCGTATTTCTCTGCAGCAGTAGTAATATTTTTTATTAATAGTATCGTTTTATGTCTGTTTCTAAGAAGGCCAATGAATATACTTTGAATCATGGTGTGCAGTAGTTCATGCTTAAATGCTTAGTTAATGCTTAAAGCATTTAATACTCAGATTAAAAACCTGACATCAATCCATTCCTTTAATCTCATAACTCACACCTGGGGGAAAAAAAAACAAACCAGCCAACACCATGTGAGAGTGCAGCCAATACAGATTAATTACATGTACATCTGCACATGCTGCTTCATACTTTCTGGAAATGCTTGTAGTCAATGTGTAGTTGGTGGATAATCTAGATTTATGAATAGCCTGATTTAACTGGCTCACTTACAAAGAATCATAGGCTGTTTTTGGAAGAAAACTTCCACTAGATGGTCTTGTTAAGTTTTTGATACGCCTTGGTTCTGCTTCTCAATAAAAAGCATGTGCTGCCTTCCACTTGGTTTGAGAATGAGAGCTTCACCTTCTACTCTAGTCCTCCTATTCTATCCACACCCCGTTTCTTTGCTTTGAAAAATCAGACATGTTTTGTCATGAGAAACTGTAATATCCTTAATGGTTTCCTTCCTAATGAGTTGTTAATGCAAGTGGCACCAGTGCCATTCCCTTTCATGCACTTCATATACCGAGCTCTTTTTCTTGATTTTCTTTTAATTGAATGAAATAACTCTTCAAATGGCCCACGGGATCATATGACTGTGAAGCCAATGAAGCTGAACTTCAGCTTGCCTCGTGATAAAAATCTTTGACGTGCCCTTTGATGATGCATGTTTTTTTGTTTTTTTTTTAAAGATTATACCTTTAACGCTGATCCGTTCATGCTTTCCGTGGGTAGGAGTGTGGTTAGAGCCCCAAACCGTTATTACACAACCGCATGAGCTCATCGTTCAGTTAAATCTTGCTGCACTCCAGGCCTGCGGAACTTGCATTAGTGGCTGTTTCATCGCGGAAAGGAAAGTCGCACAGGAATGAGAGTGGCTTTCTCAGTGGTGTTGTGATGAGGTGGAACGATGGAAATGGAGGAGAAAAGCCCTCGTTCTTGCCTCAGCGTTTGATGCACGGCTGCACTGTTTACGGCGGAAAAAAGCACTCAAGTGGCCACCATTAGCACATTGTGTACCGCAGCCATGTGCTCTGCCTGTGTTTGGGGGAGGAAGGCTGCTGTAAAACAATAAAAGTGATGGTGAAGGACATTGTCGCATGCTGCAGAACTCTTTCAAGCGCACTCTAATACCGACCCTCCTGATATACACCGACCATATGGATGCCTCAGCCTCCAAGTCACGGCCACTGCAGCCCTGTGGCTTTTTGTAGCTCTGACAGGATCTAGTGCTCTGTCGTATTTGTTTACTACAGGCCCTGAAAATAAATGGCGGCTGCTTCTGGTCCTCGATGGCGCCTTGCCTGTTTCCAGACTCTAATGCACGGGGACTTTGATCGTGGACATTACAGATTGAATTATGCCCTTGAGGAAAAGCTATTAGCTCAAGTCAAGAGGGCTCATTTGTTAAATTAAAAGTGGAAATGACATGCGAGGAGTCTTTTCAGTGAATTAGTGAGACAGGAAGGGGGGAAAAAAAAAAAGCCTATCAGAGTCTGAACGTTAGGGAACAGTGAAGGAAATTCAAAGTGAAGAAAAAGGAAAGTAAGAGAAGCCGAAGAAAGAAAATTGGACCCCGTTCATGGACATTCATCTTTCTTTCTGCAGCGGCACACTAAATATGTTTATTTTTTATATTTCATTGATATTGGGTTACATTCTTTTTTTTGCAGGATGCTTTCGCTGCCAATATTTATTCTGAACAAGCCACACATGCACATGGTCTGCGGAATCGCTGCAGCCTGTGTTGTCTGTCATGAGAGCTAAAACCCCAACACTTTCAAGCCACTTATAGTGAGAGGAAGAGGAAGAGTGATTTAAAACACAGGCATATCGATGCCAGCGGTTGTTTTACTTGAAGAACCAGAACACTGTGAACCAAGCTGTGATCTGGCTTTGCTGGCAGCTGCCACTGACCAAAGCCTCTTCAAAGAATTTTCCTTAAACCTCACTGGCAAGATGTTGCTAAGTTGCCCGGGCCCAGGATTGCTGCCAGACCTGCTGTGCTGCTCTGACCAGCGCCATACGCCGCTCTCGATCTCATAATAATAGGCTGTTTTATATTCAAGGGTTGCCATTTATACATTAAGACATGTTCTAAAGAATAATGTTATTCCCAGATTTTATTGAAAGCTCTCAGCAAAGAGCAGTGAAGTGATGGTGCTCCTTTGACATTTAGGAATTAATGTCGTCCTGGAGTCAAGTTTTATTTCTTATACTAGTGGAGAAAATACTTGTTCTTGAGGCTTAAAGAAAAACAACTCCCTGAAACAGAGGTCTGTGATGGATTTGGACATATTCGTGATAATTTGTCAGTTGGTGCTATATTTTCCTTACTTTAAGTAGTTAGGTGTTTCTGCTACTCTGATATAATGACAGGTTTAGTCCTGCTATCACAGTTGAAATGTCATTTAAAAGATTAGCAATACAAAACACCGGGCTAATGGTTAATTGTTAGCTCCAAAAAATATGGAGCAAGGGTTTTGTTCCTCAATCGCCATTATCCACCAACATTCAATGGGATGTTCCTGGGAACTCCAAGTAGAAGTTGTGGAGACAACAAACATTGGACTTGTAGTCCCAGAATGTAGTGCAGCTGCATATATCACTTGTGTAATGTAGGTATGAGGCATGCCACAATTCTTGGTACCGTTGAAATTGAAGGCTGCTGCGCACTCCAATCAACTAACAGATGAATTATTTAAATACGGAAACATACCTCCGTTCGACTGCATTTATTGTTATTATCTCTAGGGATGCCAATAATCATGGCACATTTTTTTAAAAATATAAATAATGATGCCTTGATACGGGTTTTTTTTTTCCTCTGAAAAAAGTGATTATCATTGAAAGTTGGGCTTTTCTCATTTTCTTTTTGAGTAAGATAAAGCTACTTCACCAAAACGTATAGTGTTTATAGACATTTTGACTACCGTATTTTCCGGACTACAAGTCGCTCCGGAGTATACGTCGCACAAGCCAAAAATGCATGATAAAGAAGAAAAAAACCATATACAAGTCGCACTGGATTATAAGTCGCATTTTTAAAAAATTTATTTCACAAAAATCGGGACAAAGAACAAACATTTCAATATAAAAATGCAATTCGTAATAAAAGCAATACAATACAGAACCGGCTGAAGAGGTGTGCGGTATGCTATCGCAACACACTGATGGCTATTTAACTACTTAAGCATAGACAACAACCTGAATACGTGTCTGGTATCTTAACATAACATATGAACAGTCACTTGGATAACTATAGCATAAAGAACATGCTAACAGGCTTACCAAACTCTCAATCTCACTCCAAATCACTAAATCCATTGTACTCCTCATCCCCACTTTCACTTTTGAACAATTCAGCCGAACTCCAGAGGTAAACAAATGGCAAATTGCTCTTCTGCCTGTATCTCCCTGCACACGCAAGCCTTTCACTGCACACGCAAGCAAGCTTCCCCCTGCATCACGGTGTTCAAGCACCAATATTCCAGCTCGCTCCTCCAGCAGTGGGTTTTCAGCTTTTAGCTAAAAAAGCTTTTCTGTTTTCTTCATTGCAGTGAGAGTTACCTCTGCTTTTATCCAGTCCACTCCTTACTTTCTGCTGTTCAGTTGGGTCAAAAAAAATACCTTTGTTTCTGGTAACATTGCAGAATAATTTGGGGTCGGTAAAACTTTTTTTTTTTTTTTTTTGTTTTGTTTTTGTTTTTTTTCCTCTAAGGCGCACACCCTCCTTCTCTCTCAGCACCAGTGAACTTTTCTTAAAGAGACAGTGTACCTATTGACACTGAATAACAGTCTGTTATTAAATA
>JAQNCB010000013.1:16590818-16605696 GCA_030068295.1 Euristhmus nudiceps
CTAAAAGGATTTTATTTCTACACAGAACATTCATACTCCTAAAGTACATGCGCGATAAGACTTTATTATGTTAATTCATTCAATTGGGAAAGTTTGAAAATAGGGTTATGTTTGGCTTTATTATTAGGATGCTGCCAGTTCATAGGAAATTCACCAGCAGCTTCAACCAATCAGATTCAAGGATTCAGAAACACTGTGGTTTAAATATTAATCATCCTAATCTATGTATATCTTGATGGCTTCATGTAGTTGCTTTTAATTTGGAAGAAATGTTCAGGGACATATTTTAGAGCGTCGTGGACCTTTTCGACTTTTTATTGTACCGTCATCCCTCATTATATCGCACTTCAGGTTCTGCGGCTTCAGTGCATCGTAGATTTTTTTTAAAATATTCATCAGAGAAAAAAATAAGGAAAAATAGGAGGAAAGTTCAGGAAAATGCCACGAGGGGTCGCAACTGACTCGGATTCGGATACCAGCCTTTTCTTTTGCTGGGAAATTCGTCTCACCAATCCGCTTGCGAGATTTCAGACCCGCCCTTTCACTATTAAATAGGGAAAAAGTTAAGGGGAGGGGCGGCAAGGTCACTACCGACTCCGGTTTGGGACTCGGCTCTGAAATCTCGCAAGCTGATTGGTAGAGACATATTACACAGCATTTGTGTGACAGGAAAGGCGGAAGTCAAGGCATTTCTTACACTTTATTTACATCCATCACGCGGTACTACGGTGAGCGAGATGAAGTCATGCAACGGCAACACGGCAGCTGTGCTGACCAGGTGTGCGGTGTCTGTCATTATCTTGCTTATTTTCCCGTCACCTACGAGAAAAGAAGAGTTCCTGCGTGCTGATGTATTGTCTTCAATACAGAACAATCAAACGAAATGTTATACTCTATTTCTGGGACAGTCGGTAAGCTAATACAGAAACTGCAGTGCGACATTCCGACTGGAAGTGATTGTACAAGATGGCGATGTCCATCCAAATCCAGAACCCAACAAGGCCAGCAATCACGGCCGGCCGTTGAAAGTAAGAAAATCTCATCCGAACTCTTCCCTCAAGCTATTCCTACAGAACGTTCAGGGATTTAGAACGAAACTATTTGATTTTAATCTACATTTTATTGACTCCTCGTTTGACATTATTGCGTGGACTGAAACCTGGTTTCATATAGGAATGCTTGATAGTGAAATACTCAACGACCAGTATTGTGTGTGGAGGAGACAGGGAAAATTCGAGATCGGATAAGAAGGACGGTGGGGGAGTTTTGGTCGCTGTACGGGCCAACTTTCGGTCACACAGTCGACGAGACTTAGAAACTGATGCAGAGATTTTATGGGTAGAAGTTCCTTTTAAAGGTGTAAAAATTTATATTGGCTGTATGATCCTGATAACACAGCCCGTGACGTTATGCCAGAATTGGATAAGTCACTCGATTTAGTGCAGAATGCTGCTGGTGAAAATGACATTGTTTTTGTTTTCGGGGATTTCAACCGAAGGGATATAAAGTGGCTTTTTACTGCCGACGAACTCTCCCAGCCTGTATCATGGTCTACCACCAAGTCTGAGCTATTTATAAACTCATTTATGTGTGAACACAACTTGTATCAAGCAAATGCCGAAGTCACGTGCAACAACCATGTTTTAGATTTGGCTTTCTGTAGTTCACCAGACCTGGAAATTTACTGTATGGACCCAGTTGTCAACTCAGCCCACTATGCCCTGTTTTGTAACTTGTATGTTGGGACAAAGTGTGTCCGTCAATTTACACCTACTAGAACTGTTTATAATTATTGCAAAGCTGACTTTTCTCACATGAAATCGCTTTTGTCTGCCTTGCCATGGCCTGCCATGTTATCCGATATGAATTCTTTGGATGACATTGTTGACGACTTTTATAATTTGCTGTTTGCATGAATCGACAAATGCGTTCCTGCCGTGGACATAAAACGTAGAAAATTTCCTGTGTGGTTTGATGGTGATTTAATGTACATACTTCGAGAAAAAGAATTTGTCTTACGGAACTGTGTATTCCTTTAGCAATAATTTTCAATCGATCTCTGAGAGAGGGTATTTACCCATCACGTTTTAAAAAAGTGAATGTTGTTCCCATATTTAAAAGTGGATGCAAATCAGATCCCAAAAATTACAGACCAGTTTCATTATTACCAATTGTGAATAAAATTTTTGAAAAACTGATTCAGAATTTGTTGTATAAACGCATAAAGCATAGTTCATCCAATTCACAACATGAGTTTGTTAACGGACGATCGACACAGACAAACTAGTGTGAATATACACACTTTTTAGCAGAAGGCATTAACCAAAAATATCAAGTTGACACTATTTACACTGACTTCAGTAAAGCTTTTGACACAGTTTCACATAAGCTTTTTTTGTACAAACTTGAACGGTACAGTGTATGTGGTACCAACTTACTATGGTTCAATTCCTACCTTTGTAATAGGAGTCAGCGTATAGTGCTCAACGGAGCAGCTTCAGGATGGTCAGCCATGACTTCCGGTATGCCACAGGGTTCAGTTTTAGGTCCCCTGCTTTTTGTCGTCCAAGCGTATTTAAGAATTCGTTTTGTTCTATGTATTTGGACGACACCAAAATATATAAATAAATAACATCCAAATTGGACTGTGAGTTACTGCAAAGTGATCTTGATCGCCTGCGTGAATAGTGTTCGTCATGGATGCTTACACTGAATGTGGAGAAATGTTTTATTTCTTTCACTAACAAAAAATCTAAAATCAATTTTAACTAGTTTAGCCGATAAACAACTCGAATGTGATAAGAGAAGATTTAGTTGTCTATTTGAATAGTAAAGATACTAAAAATACTAAATAATAAAGAACATGTATCTTATATTGTAAGGAAAGCTTTTAAACAATTGGGATTTATTAAATGATCCTGCAGTAATTTTAAAACGGTAACAACTATAACGTCTTTATATGTTACGCATGTGAGAAGCATTTTAGAGTACTGCTGGGTAGTATGGTCGCCGTCGCAGAAAAGTGAACAGCATTTAATTGAAAGGGTTCAAATTAAATTTATTAAATTTCTGTGTTACAAAACTGGAACAGTCTTTCAACAGGAAGATTACGTAGCCCTATGTTACCGTTTTAAACTGCCACCACTATATCAAAGGCGAACATTTCTAAATATAATGTTTTTATATAACACTATTAAGGGCGTTTATGATTTGTCCGAATAATCTGTCAAAAATGTAGCTTTAATGCCCTCCAGAGAACGACAAGATCTCTGGTGCCTTTTAAACTCCCTAAGAGTTGCATCAATATTTTTAAGTATTCCACGATTAATAGGTGTATGGATACCTTTAACGCAACTGTCAAGTCAATTGATACTTTGGATTTTAGTATGTCCAAATCTTCGTTTAGAACTTGTCTGCGTGAAATTCTTTTCCAGGTGTGAAAATTTTATATTGATAATTTTTGTGTTGTTATGTACTTGCCCATAAAACTCAATGTTAGATGATGTTTAACGTTTATACACAAAATATGCAGTTGTTAATTCATTTACTTTTAACGTATACATTTGTATGTGTATATGTGTGTATACTTTCATATTTGCAAATTTGTATAATATTGATCCTTAATTTATTTTTAAGCCCACTTTTGTGTTTGTTTATTTATTTTTTTATTTTTTTATTTAAGCAACTTTTTGAATTTAGTCTCTTTATTTTTCTCATGATATTTATTCTATAATTATTTTATTGTGTGTGTGAATGGACCCTGTAAACGGCACTTTGTTTCCCATTGGTGTTCCAATAAATAAATCTATGTAAAATTACTCTTATGTAGTTTATATTATTTATATTTTATTTACATCTTATTCATTGTTTTTGAATCTTTAATTGTTATTATAAGAATTTATAGCGTTGAATATGTATTTATTGATATTATATACATATATACATGTATGTATACGTCAGTCAGGGGGTCGATCCTACTTCGCGGAAATTCGGTGTTCGCATAGGGTCTCGACCCCCCCCATTAACCGTGAAAAGTGAGGGATCACTGTACTTTGTCAATCACCGTTGCAATGATTTTGAGTCATTTTCAGACGGACATCAAAAACCACCGGAGACAGCAACAAAACAAACTTTCGGTTTTTGCTTCTGTTCTTATTTTTTATTTTTTTTGAAGGTTCTCCCACTTTTGAACATAACAAACTCCTGTATCATCTCGTAAAATGCTGTCGGTTCTGACAAACTGTAATTTGGGTGCATGTGTACCCATGTCGTCCACTTGTGTTTTGGCGATGTTCAGGTGTGAGACTCAACAAGCGCGGTGGTGGCACTTCCAGTTGGCTTGGTCTCCCATTAGACTTAATCCGTCATCTTCCTCATGGTGTGCAGTCGCTTGTCCTGCTTTTACCATGTGCTTACTTCCCTTATCCAATTATGCTCATCTTGCGCAGTCGTTTTGCGCATCTATTCTGAGCACTGAAGCAGCAAATATTTAAGACCAAGAAGAGTGGCTACTTTTATTCGATGAGGATTCATCACCTGATACTTTTTTTGTCCCACATGCAGCAGCTTAACCTCTAGTTAAAGATGGCTGTGAGAACAGAGTGAACAGATGAATGCTTCACTTGTATTCTTCAGTGCTTCCTGTATGGACCTGAATGGCAGTATTACATTTAGGTTTGGGGAATGCTGAGGGTGGGTTATATAGAATGACTGAAAGAGCCTGATGATGCCCAGAGGCTCCTTCTATAGTGTTAGCATTGCTTACCCTACCCATAGACAGGGATTCTGTGGGGCAGAGCGAACACAGGGGCACCCGTCCATCACATATCATGTCCACATGTCATATACAACTATGGTGGTACTTTTTTTTTCCCTTGCGGGCTGGGGGTTGGGTTGGGATATATTTTCTCACGTAAGATGTTTTGGATAGATATTTATACAATATGATTTTACTGTGGCTTATACATAAGCACTCAGTGCAGATATCTTTGGTGTAAAGGAAAGGAATAGTTCAAATTCTCCTAGATTACATTTTACACACTTCTTCACATGAAGAACCCAGGACATTTCAGTTTGCACTGGACGTACAAGGCTAATATTACTGTCATCTTTTCTATAAATGCATTCCGTAATAAATGCATGCCAGTTTTCCTCCAGCCAGAGTTTTTGGCGGCCATAGCAAAAATATTTGTGGAATTCTAAATGTGGACATTTGAACTGAAGACATAAATTAACATCGTATATTCTCATTCAACCCCACTTTTCGATTTTCAACCAGAGCCTTAGGTGTGGAGTGATGACCAAATAATACCAGAGTCCATGTGAATGTCTTCGGTGAACAGATTTATAATGAACTTTATTTACAAATTTAAATAAACTAGCATTCATTTTTATAATTGGGTATTAATGTAGGTCATAGTGGAAAGCTTACTGTTTCTGAGCATTTCCTTTAAAAGTGAAGTTATGGTCAATATATAAACTTGTCAGCCACCCCTTTTCAGTGCTCCTTCAGAAGCTCCGCCTTCAAATTCATGTACACAAATTGCTAAGGTAAATACTACCATTCTGTCTAAAGCTGACATGTTGTTTCTTCAGCCAACCACATCCCCGTGTGTCATAACAGGGCAGCATACCAGCTTCAGAAGAAAGTGCTGTCTGCCTTTTTCCATGTTCATTTCTGCATGCATGCAATTCCCTTTTTCCCACCTGGAGAACCTGACCAAATGTTCTCTTTCGAGTCCCAGACGTGAATGTAACAGCTAATGCTCATTTGTTGTTTCACTCAGAAGCACTTCATTACTGCAGCTTCATGTGTTTGCAACCTCCACCTGTCAACACAGTGTGTGGAATGAGACTAGGGAATGACAGTCTATTTCTCCAGTACGTCAGTTCCTGAGCAACCCCCACGATTAGTGAAGAGTCACGCTTGCAGAAGACTCAAGTCCTGTTTCTTGGGGAGGGAACACCACAGCTCTCCAGCAAAGGTAGCTGAACTGACAGACTGTCGACCGTAGTGACGCATACTGCTCTCTGCATCTAATTTGGATGAACAGGCTGTCGGTTGGGTGAGCCCCCAAAGTTTTTTTTTTTTTTTTTTAACAAGTGGGTGCTCTTGGAAAAGATGCATTTTTGCTTTAGATTAGCACATGAAGAGGGTGCTGTCAAAATAGTTACTGTTCTGAACTTGTGCTGTGGAATAAAATGTGCAAGAAAATGTATAAATATTTTTTTTCTTCTGGTCTGTAAAGCATCCACAGAGATGTTTGTTAGGGACTTGACTGTGTTTGTGATTATTGTAATCTTGGCCAAAACTGGCACATAGCTTCAGAGTACGGCGATGGTCCAAGGCTCACTAAACAGTTGAGTATGTGCCATTTGAGAAATTATTAAGGGGTGTGTAAGAGCCCCAGGCTCACTGTAGGATCGGAACTGAATAGCCCTTTATAGTGGTTTCTATACTCTCATCTCTGTCAACTTCTAGCACTTCTCAAAACTTCATATGGAAGTTGTGAGCGATCACTTGTAAAGTTGCCCAGCCGCCCAGCCCTGAAGTTAAATGTGTGCTTTGATGAGCATAATACTGCTGGACATTTGGGTATATGATGATCGGCAAAGAAAAGAGGTGTGAACCAAATGCAACATTCTTAAGCTTCTTCACTACTTATTGCAGTGGTGGAATGTCCCAGTGCCTTCTGGGAGTTCCACTCACTCACATGTTAACAGGTTTCATGCAGAGCGCCAATTAAGCGTTAGCACTTTCCCATCTTGTTTTGTCTCTGTTTTTTCTCTCTGTCTGTTTCTTGTCTCAGTAAAGGACTCTTTGTGGATAAGCTTTAGTGGTAAGTAATGTGCCAGTCCTCCCTTTGAGACTGTCGCTTTCCAGCCTCCTTGACCCTTTGGCATGATCCCACTGGCAGTTCCAGTTCAGTTCACTGCTTAGTATCTTTGGATCCACCCAGTAGATCCCTGGCTAGCTATTTATGGAATCAAAATGGCTAACTCTGAGCCATAACTGAGGATATAATTATAGCATATAAGGCTTCAGGCAAGAAGGAATTAGATGTGCAAGCCTTAAAGTTGCTGATTTAGAATGAGGTTAATGGATTCTCACAGATGGAGCTTTTTGAGGCAGGGGATAAAATATGGAGTGTAGTTATTGTCCACAGATAGGACTCACACCTTATTTGTCTTCAGCATTCACCCCTTAACCTCTAAGACATTAAAGGATGTTCGGAACACGTGCAAAAAAATGCTTGGTGAGAACAGTGTGGTTCTCAGGAGAGCATACAAAACAGGTCACCGCAGACCATCCGGATTAGTTGTCTTGCTTCTGACCAGCTGTACCACCTCACGGCTTCATCTCACACACAGTGAGTGTGTTATTTTGAGAAGTTTAAAAGTCTGAGCAATAGAGCGTTTTCACATAAACTATGTCCCTCACACCCCTTTTGATTGGCGTCCAGGCTGTAATTGTAGAGTTTGTTTTTCAGTGGCTACTGTGGAAAAGGTCACAACAGCCAAAGAGAATGTGTGTATTAAAGCGCGACTGATCTGACCCTGTTGTTTAGAGGGTGTGAATCGAGGCACGAAAGCGTGGCTAACCCTTCTAGCCCCAGTGATCTTAACAAACAGCCGTTTGAGTGCACTGAGGCTTGGTTTTAGAGCCGGCGCTGCCTGCTACAGTCACCCTGCATCACTGTCAAGGCGCCCACTAATTACTAAGAAGTTTAAAGGTGCATTAGATAAATGTCACTTCACCACAGAACTCTGAATGGGCATTTCTAGGCCTAACACCCTGGGCGTCTCCACTTGCCATTGGAGCCTTTTTAAAGTACTTGGTATGTTGTTTAATTTATGCACGAACAGCAGAATCAGGTATAATGCAGCAAAAAGCCTGACATGCCAAGCATGTTGCCTGCTGTTGGTTCGAATGCGTTGACTCAGGAGATGATGTACTTGTAGCTGTAGCCTTTTTTCTTCAAACACTTTCTATGTCAAGGATACAGGACATCGTTCTTGAGGAGAGGATGAACATGTGTACAAACCTTATTAGCTGATAAAATTGTGATCATGCACATTAATTCACTCATTAACAAACAATATTTTTAAATATACATGAATATTTTTTTCAGTTTATTTCTTAACTAAAACACTAATGCAGTCCTCAACACTCCACTAAATGATTTCAAATAGTGAATCTTTGGCTGGTGTGATTTAAAACTGCTGTGGTACACAATTATCAGTGGTGTTGGATGGCCTTGAATAGTGGGTGAGCTCAGCATGCACACTTGAACAGGTTTCAGAGCTGTGGAATGGCATCTCTAAATGTAAGAGTTTTAATATATACTACACGGAAACAAAGCAAAGCTTTAACGTTTTGGTAAATTTTTACATATACAGTCATCCCTCGCTATATCGCGCTTCATGTTCTGCGGCCTCAGTGCATTGCGGTTTTTTTTTTTTTAAATATTCATGAAAAAAATAAAAATACAGTGCATTGAAGTTTTTTTAAAAATATTCATCAAAAAACGAAAGAATAGGAAAACAAGAATAAGAAGAGAAAATAAGAAAATGGAAAAAGTTCAGGAAAATGCTACGAGGGGTCGCTACTGACTCTGATTCGGATCCCAGCCTCCTCCTCTTCTTGGGTTACATCAGTGCTTCTCAAATAGTGGGGCGCGTCCCCCAAGGGCCTTTCCCTTAATGCTTTCACTATTAAATAGGGAAAAAGTTAAGGGAAAGGCTGCAAGCTCACTACTGTTTGGTCTGTTTACTGTTACGGTTTGGGACTTGGCTCTGAAATTGGACTCGTGTGACCGAAAAGGCAGAAGTCAAGGCATTTCTTACACTTTATGTACATCTATATACAATTACACATATTTATATTATATTATCTATATTTTATTTATATTTTATTTACATCTTATGCATTGTTTTTGAATCTTTAATTGTTATTATAAGTAATGTATTTCTTGTTATTTATAGCGTTGAATATGTATTTATTGATGTTATACACATATACATGTACGTATACGTCAGTCGGGGTGGTTGATCCTACTTTGCGGAAATTCGGTGTTCGCGTAGGGTCTCGGTCCCCCATTAACCGTGAAAAGTGAGGGATCCCTGTATTATCCGTGACAGAGGCAGAACAGGTAATCTTTGTGCTTCGAGTCATGTTAAGCGCTATGTAGCAAACAGCATTATTTGAGCCTGTTCATCAGTGCTTAATATATACTTCATCTTCATCATCATCATCAATTTCTCTTTTTTGGGGGGTTATAACCCCTTCAGGGTATGTCCATATGAACTAACAGACATTTCAAGCTTGTTTTTCCATCATCCTTCTAATATGTGTGCCATCGACTACTAGTTATTTTTCCAGCCTAGTGCATTTCGAGTAACATTCATTAAATAAGATCCGTTTCCTCACATTATTATCCATTCTACGTATGTGTGAGGTACTTCAGTTGTTGTTGAAGACAGAATACCCCAATTGGTCTCGTACCAGTGATGTAGCGTAGATCTACGTTAGGTATTTTAAATTTCCATCCTGAATCTTCCTCATTCAGATCTTCTCTATCATTCTTTTTCTTTTGTACCCACCCTTGGTCATCCTTCTCAAGAAACCATGCCACACAACTTCGATCTTAGATTGTTCTTTACACGTTAATGCCATGGAAACTTAAGAACCCCAGCTCAGAAAAGACTAAAACAAGCATTTTATGGTTTATTTTATTTTAAACTGTGATGAGGCTGAACGCTCCAAGTGACTGCGACAAACAGTGATTGTCCTTCATACTCGCACTCAAGTATTATCCACTTTGAATAATGTTTAAAAATTCCAAGATAGCAGAACAATCAGCTCATGCCCTTCCTGTGTAGTATATACTAAAAAATTACATTTAGCATGGAGGAGTTTTAAGTGTTGAGGAGATTGTTTTGTGGTTGTCCATATGTCAATCTGTCCATCCATCCCTGATGTCCCAGCCTCATTGCCACTGCATGTAGACATCAGAGTCCACGACTTAGGATTAAGGTAGGTCGATAACATTTTTCTAAAGTATACAAGCAGCAGAACTTTGTTTTGGTTTATAATAAGAATTTTAGCATAAGACCTGACACAGTTTATGACTTTATGGATGTGTTTTTTTTATTTTAATTTATTTTATTTTATTTTTAAGTTTTATTACATTTTCCAGGAGTTACTATTTAAGCAGAGTTTTCTAAAAGTTATGCTTTAAGGGCCACGGTTTGTCGAGTTACTCATCAGTGTTTGCTTTTTGTCCTCTGACTTTGTGTTTGCTGTTTTCTTTTTTTTTTTTTTTTAGTAATTAATTAGATCACGGAAATCGTTGACTGTATGTGGGCAATTAGAGCTCCTAGAACAACATAATTAGCTTTTAAAAAATTTAGGATTG
The DNA here is from genome assembly GCA_030068295.1 of Euristhmus nudiceps. Taxonomy (NCBI): domain Eukaryota; kingdom Metazoa; phylum Chordata; class Actinopteri; order Siluriformes; family Plotosidae; genus Euristhmus; species Euristhmus nudiceps. The sequence goes on from JAQNCB010000013.1 coordinate 16,601,237, forward strand.
GCTGGGCTCACACCACAAGCATAAGACAGCTTGCATGCCTCACTGTCTGTACCTCAAGGACAAGTAGTAGTGGATTGATGCCTCTTTTTGAATTATTTTCCCTCTTTGCCCACATGAAATATTAAAGTTCATGGGTAAAGCATGGCCTTTCTGTTCCTGTAAGAGTAAACCCTTTCAGTGTCACTCTGGCTGAAAGCTGCTTCTGTCTCTATAGAATAGCTCGTTGGCAGGCTAACGGGAGGCAGGATGCACTAGCGCCATGCCTGTACTCACTCTTTTATATTAACTACACTCAACACCGCCACATGCTAATCATGTACAGATTAATGAATAACTAAAGGACAGACCTGCAGATGTTACAGCTGACATGGGTATTCACTCTGTGTGAGTGTATTTTTGCAGATTTTGGCCTCTGGCTTTTTAAAATGGGAAAATTATTGCCTGCTTTAATCTCCCAGGCCTGCTTGCAGCTTGAGCTTATTTCAGTGCCGTATTTTCCGCACTATAAGGTGCACCTAAAAGCCTTCAATTTGCTCAAAAGCTGACGGTGCACCTTATATATGGATCGATATTGTATATGGATCGATATTGATTAATCGTGGCTACCGTAGTCAGGGTGTTAAGGTGGATGGTAAATTCCACTAGGATGGGCTGGTTAGGATCCATTTGTGAGACCAAGCAGACAGTGATGAGTGAAAACAAAAACATATCTTTATTGAGGGTACTCCAACAAACAGTGACTGAAGTCCAGATGAACAAAAATGCCGCACACAGTCTCTGTGGCGCAACCAGACAGGGTAATCATGAAGAGCTAGGACGTAACATGACCGACATTCAGCAGGCTGATAGGAATACCAAACTCAATGCAAACAATCTTTTATCCGTGACAGTATACACACAGTATAGTCTGTGGCAGAACTCAAGCACACCAAGTCTTCTTTCTATGACAGTACATGCACAACTTAAGCAGCCGCATGCGATTTAGCCACAGCTTATACAGCCAGCTTAACACAACAAAGGTGGGGGGTGTGGTATGCCACTCAGCTTTGTTGACATTCCCTTTTAGCACAGCTCCATCTAGTGGATGCATAACGCAACACCAGCCACTACTATAGCTTTTATTCTGTGCGCCTTATGCGATGCACCCTTTATATGAAAACAGTTTTCAAATAGGCCGTTCATTGAGGGTGCGCCTTATAGTGCGGTGCGCCCTATAAGTGGAAGCGGTTTTCAAATTGGCCATTCATTTGAGGTGCGTCTTATACTCGGGTGCGCCTTATAGTGTGGAAAATACGGTAATCACAAAGGGTGTAAGCTGCCAACGTGTTTTGATTAACTGCTCTTCGGCCAGGAAGCTTTGGTCTTACATTCACAAGGTGTTAAGCACAATAAAAGCTAAATATTCTGTTCAAATAAGTAATAAAAAGCTTTAATTGGATCATATAATTCTGTAGTTAACATACACCTTAGCATTTAGATGCCTTAAGCAACTTTTAAACACCTCAGCCACAACTGGGGACAATTTGGAACAGTCCATTGGCCTGATGTGCATGTCTCTTGGACTGTGGGAGGAAAGCGGAGTACCTGGAGAAAACCCATGCAAGCACGGGGAGAACATACAAACTTCACATAGAAACCCCCGAGCCTTCAACCTGAACCCACCTTCTTGATGTGAGGTGGAAGGGCTGACTACTTGGCCGCTGTTCCACCCCTGAACAGAGTAAATCTGATTTTTAGGTAGTACAGCGGCCTTTTTAAACAAAATTACACTTTTGTTTACGAGCCCTGGTTGAGTTCTTCAACCTTTGCTTGGGGTAGTAAATGAATGAATGCATGATATTGCTGTTTTTCCATATTAAAAAAAAAAAACACCACACTCACTCAGTTCTTGATTATTTTTGCTTTGAAGCCATGCAGAAGGCTGCCAAGTGTCTGGGAAATTAGAGCAGGCCAAATCGAGTGCATTAGTGCCTGAAGTAGAGCGCAAAGGCTCAAAGCCAGAGAAAGATCTCCCCAAAAGCCACTCTGATGCGCGACAGACTCATGGCCTAATGAAATATCGCAGTTCCCAACACTCATGTGCTGTAGAACCTGCACTTGACATCGCTCCCGAACTCTCAGCTTTACTCGCGTTGTTCTTGTTCCTGAGAAGCTCTGGTAGGATGTACTTTGTAATTGGATACAGATGTTTCGAAAGCGAATCAGCCAGACTGTTATTCTAGTCTATGCTGAGTACTTTTTTTCCACTCTTCATTCCAAGCTCACTTTTAAAGTTTCCCAAAAATTCCAAGCCCTAATACAGTTTTATGTAGACTTTAGTTGCATGGTTACGAAGATGGAAAGGTAATATTTTCGAGATCTAAATGTTGTCTGGGAGTCGTTTTGTTGTGCTGTGTAAGCGTTGCCCAAGTTTTAGAAACAATTATTTTTTTTTATTCTTTTTTTTTTTTTTTTTAAATAATCCATTGTTGGTCTTGTCCTCACATTTTCTGCTCATCACATGAGTGTGTAGTACATCAGAGTGAGCATCTCTAGTCCCTCAGGACTACACGTGCTTTCTCATATCTGTTGAAAACTTGATTAATGTTGGCATTTGATTGGTTGAATTATGAAAAAATTACTGATACATGTGCATCGGAGTACAGCACCAGTACCGCAGCACTTTTTTTTTTTTTTTTTTTTTTTTTTATTGTTTTTTTTTTTTTCCCCCTGAAAGTTTACTAGTGATGAAGTGTTGATTCAGTATCCTTCTTATAAACATCATCTTAAATCATATTGATTGGTCAAGAAGTGGTATTGTGTTGATGAAGGGCAGAAAAGATGGCATTTAAAAGTCACAGTGACCCATCACACCCCATCACACACACTTACTCACTCACACACCCATGCGCTCTCTCTCTCTCTCACTCTCTCTCTCTCTCTCTCTCTCTCTCTCTCTCTCTCTGAGGGGAATTCCCCACACAGATGTAACCAAACTTACTGCTTTGATCTCTTATGAGCACTTCAATTATTGCGAGGCTAGAACTGGGCTCCGTTCAACTGTGGTGTGCGGTGGAGCAAGAAAAATTTCCTCCTTTTCCATCCTCAAATGATTAATTTAGCAGTTCACGCCGGGAAGACTCCACCAATAATATGAAGTGAGTATCGCCTTGGCACTTCAAGCATCACTTAAAAACATTAAAAAAAAAAAACCCTGTAGCAGATATTGCAGAGGTTTCAAACGCACTATTGTGGTCAGCATCGTGTAGGGGTGTGTGGAAGTACCGAAGTCAAAGACGTATTGTGCAGTCAGTCCCGTTTTCATCAAAGTTAAATTGGTCTGTCTTTAAAGTGGAGGAAAGGCTTAAATTAGTGGCAGGATTTTTAACCCAATATGTGGGACACCCTTAAATCCATGTGTTTGTGGGCCGGGACGTGCCTCTTTTAAAGGTCAAATGTTGCACAGCACCAATCACACGTGACTAACACAGGAAAAAACACATTTCAAAATAATTGGGAGAGCCCATGTAAATGAGCTGCAGGAGACGTTTAAACGGAACTCGACTGCATTCAGCCTGTACATCTGTCAAAGCGGAAGAACAAACACATCATGTATGGCTGAAACAAATCAGCTGTATTTTTTTACTTATATAACACTAGTGTTTATCATGAAGTGAATAACGTTTTCTTTTGAATTAGACTGGGAACTTGGACAAGACAAACCCGACACCAAACTGAGTTTTCATCTGATTCTCGTTGCAGTGCTCAGTATTGAACCTTTTAAACACACTCTTGTGTTTTAGGTCCGAATTTGGCATAGACTGGTATCTAAGTTGAGAGGAAATATTACTAGATTTAATCGCATTCACAATCTGATAATAATGATGAATAATGATTCTGTAAAACTGTTTGATTTGGTTTGGAGGCAGATTTCCTTTGAGAAGTACAGTCAGGAGCTCCTAGAGCCCCATGATTGGCTCCTGACACACTGACAGTGGAAGGAGTAATGCCAATCCATCCCACCCAGAGAGCACGGACCGTTTTGCTCTCCGGGATTCCTGGCTGTGGATGGTGTGGCATCACTGAGAATCAGTTTTGTGCTCTCTTGTTCGAGAAATGATTTTCTCTGATTGGAAATAATAAATATGCAAATCAGAACTTCAGAATATAATACCATCAGCTCTCCACTCACAGTCATTTATATATTTACTTTTGTACTGTTTTATGTCAATAAATCAAGTGTCATAATATATTGATTTAGGCTTTGGTTTAAAGTGAGTCTTTGGCTTAAAGGGTATTTGTGAGTTGTATTTCTTTATTTTACTGATGTTTTTACCCCAAAATCAGTAGGAGCATCTTGTTTTCCAAAAATACTCTATACACGGGTCCCTCAGGTTTCGCGGTTAATGGAGTGTCCAGACCCAATGCGAAGTAGGATTGACCCCCCTGACTGACGTATATGTGTATATAATATCAATAAA
>JAQNCB010000013.1:16668229-16684056 GCA_030068295.1 Euristhmus nudiceps
ACCCAGCTCACTCACTCACTCACTCACCCACCGATCCAGCTCACTCACTCACTCACCCATCCAGCTCACTCACTCACTCACCCACCCAGCTCACCCATCCAGCTCACTCACTCATTGTGTTCCAGAACTGAATGAAGTGAGCAAAATCTGCTGACGTTGGAATTGTGGTTTCAGCTCTGAAAAATGTCCGAACATGCAAATCAACTGCATATTTCCTCCTCTGTGACAGTGACTCATTCTTATTTGCTTGCAGGTGGATTCTCCGCTTAACTTGAAGCATCCACATCATCTCGTCCTTTTCATGCAGCAGGAGACTCGAGTCAACTACCTCAAGAAATTAGAGGTGATGTTCAAACTCAATTATCTGATCGTCTAATCCTGATGTCATTTTCAATAATAATGAGGCATTTTGAGACCCTGGACATCAAACTTTAGGCAATCCAGCAATAATGCAAAACCCGATATGGCCTGACCTGATGTTCAAGTTGTGTCAAATTTATGTGATCGGAAATCTGAGGCTGTCTTCATACATTCCATTGCATGCCTGTCCCTTTTTTTCCCTCCCATTTTTCTCCATAATATCCTTTCCAGTTCCCACCCATTAAGTATTGCCTTTCCGACCACATGACCACCACCGACCAGACAGGGGGTGGAAAGCATGCGCATGCCCCCTCTGTGGCTCGCGTTGCATGTCACATGCCCACCTCTTTTCAAACTGCCGCTGCGCGTGTATTTGGGGATGGTCTAACACCCTCGGAAGGAAACTGACTTCGGCCCGTTCATAACAATGAGCTCACAGACGCCCATAACTGGCTGGCGATCACCGTGCATGTATCACTGAGCATATACCATCCCTCCGGCTGGTCACGGATGGCTGTGGCATTAACCCGGATTTGAACTTGCGATCTCTGGGTTAATCGTCGCGCACCTTGTCAATACGCCACGTGGGACTTTGCCACTTTCACTGGGAGGGCGGGGCTGCTCTTTTGGTGTATTCTTAACTGAAAGCTTGTACTAATATCCTCTCGCTCATTTTCCCAACTACTTAATCCTACTGTGGGGATCATGGGGAGGCTGAGGCCTACCTCAGCCAAAACTGGTTGATGGTGGAGTACACCCTGAGCGGTTTGCCAGACCATCGCATGGCTAACACACACACGAACATCAACACCTGGGGCAATTTGGAGCAGCCAGTTAGTCTAATACAGGGGTGCTCAATCCTGTTCCTGGAGAGCTACCTTCCTGAATATGTTCGCTCCAACCCTAATCATGCCCACCTGACCATCCAGTCATCCAATCAAGGCTTCAGACTTTGAAATGAAGTCTCCAAGGGTTGGAGCGAACATATTCAGGAAGGTAGCTCTCCAGGAACAGGATTGAGCACCCCTGGTCTAATATGTATGTCTTTTGGAGTCTGGAAGGAAACTGTAGCACCCAGAGGAAACCTATGCAAGTATAGGGGGAACATGCAAAACTACAGAGAAACGTCTGACCCTAGGAATTGAATCCAGGATCTTGTTGTGGGGCAGATGGGCTAAAAACTACACTTCCAGCATACTGTTATGTTAAAAAAGTAGAATTCTTGTGCAATACGTGTAAAAATAGTGTATGTAGGTAGATCTGATTAAATCATGCATTCTGTGTTATCAGCACTGAATATTGTAGCAATGCAAAATCATGTAGGAATGTATTGCATGAATCTGTAACCTATACATTTCAGGAATGTAATGTAATAATTGATACTGATATTAGCGAAGCTCCTGAGCAGACCCACAACGGCATGGTATATGACTTGGATGGTTGTCACATGTCCATGCTCCCAAAGGAAACCTAGTAAGGCTGTCGTATCACCATCAACAATAAAACATTTACAATTATAACAAATTTTATTGTTAACAATGAAATTGAAGCCCAAAAAATTAGAGGCTTGTACACCACTACTCAGACTCGCACAGTATAAAAAAACCCCACACAATCTGACTCAAGGCAAACAAATGTTTGCCAAACGAAACAGCAAACATTATTAGAATCATAGATAATAAATTTGTGAACCTAACAAGACAGGTGATACAAATAAAAGTGGAAATCAGCCAGTGAAAACTCACTTCTAATCTTTCCTCTCTTCCCTCCTTGGCAAATAATCACGAAGCACAGGAAAGACTATTTGTATTTATTTCCTCCATTTCTTTCCTCTTTTAAATGTGCTGCACTTCTCTGATAACACCAGCCGTGGATACCTATCAATAGAAATATCTGTCTTTAGACAGTGCCTCAATCTACAAAAATATAACAATAAGAGCCTAGAAAAAGAACTGCTACTGCTATGAGGAACCAGCTGAGGTGGAATCGGAATGACGTCCCACTGGAGGGGTGACTCCGTGACAGATTATGGTTCACAGAACAATCTGTAGCTGGTTAAGGATAAAGAAGTTCAAGGTTTTCAGATGGGGCTTTTTTGAACGGCAGCCGTCGAAATGTCAAAAGATCCGTATTCTACTGTTCGGTCAAATACTGTTTGGCTTTATAAGATTTTATGTGGCTATTTGTTGTTGACCACCATCCTAATTTCATTTAATAAATAAGAAATAGTAATGTCGGCAGAAACACTTTACCTATTACCGCTACCGTATGTTATGTTTATACACCGATCAGCCATAACGTTAAAACCATCATAAGCAATGTCAGGTGGAGTAAGTAACGTTGCTTATTTTATTACAGTGGGACGTATTAGGCAGAAATTGAACAGTCAGTTGTTGACGTGTTGGAAGCAGGAAAAATGGAAGGACAAGTAAGGACAACTAATGAACTGGCAAGAGTGTCATGATTGCCCGAGGCTCATCGAGTGTGGCAGCCCACTGCTTCAAGTGTGTCTGTGCTCACTGTTTGTGTGTGTGTTTGTGTGTGTATGCACAATTTGAATGGGTTAAAGTTATATTGTGGGATTAATACAGTATTTCAAAAAAAAAAAAACATGTATCCATTATAATTGATGAGTTTTCCTACAGCATTGATGACTTTCTAAAGTACCACAACACTAATAAACAGTAGAGTCAGTGAGTAGAGCAGGGGTGCTCAATACGTCGATCGCGATCTACCAGTCGATCGCAAAGGTACTATTGGTCGCTCGCATGACATTAAAAAAAATAGATGTCAGCCTATCAGCTATCTGCCTGTCGCTTGATTGACATACAGGGCTGCCAGTCAAGGCGCATGCGCAAAAAAACGATGCTAAATGCAGCAAAAGTCAGCAAGTTACCTCCAGTTTTAAGCCCTCGCTTTTTTCTTTTAAACTAAAAAAGCTTATGGTCATCAAAAATGAGTGGTGGAGCTGGACCAAGTAAGGAGGCAAAAAAAAATAAGAAGGTACACTTTCATGTGGAATGGGAGGAGGACTTTTTTCACGATGTTATTTTCGAAGTGCGTTTGCCTGATCTGCCAGTCTCCCATCGCAATACCAAAGAAGGGAAAAGTGTAGCGGAATTTTTCGGACTGTTCATAGAAAATAGTACACCGACTTCCCACCGAAAAGCGAGCTGAGAAAGAGACAGGTGAATGAACTACAAGCCCAGGTGTCCGGACAGCAGTCATTTTTCACGCAGCATACTTCAAAAGCGAAAGCCGCCACTGAACCATCGTTCCGGGTGAGTCACGTGATCGTTAATAGCAAGACAGTCCGGAATAGGCGTCTCTAGCTGATTTAATTCAGTGCAAGTCATCAAAGTAAACTCAGGTAATTACAAAAAATGTTTATAGTTAATTATGTTGTTCAATTTTGGCTCATGCGGTTATGCAGGTACATCAGTATACATTGTACATATAAAGAATCCTCAATATATTTGAAAATAAATATATCTTTTGCATTTTTGTAGTGGGTAGATCTTTGTGACTTGGTCATTTTATAAGTAGCTCGCATGCTGAAAAATTGTAAGCACCCCTGGCCTAAACTGTGTTGTTCTTCCTCCTCCGATCTCACTGACTATTTTTTCTGACGTGTCAGAACTCAGTAGAGCGGAAACCTCAGTCACACTTGGACTCCCTTCTTGTTATTTATTCATAAGCCTTCTCTCCTGCAGTGTGTGTATTCCTGGCCATGTCATGGGTCACATCGTGCTGAGGAAAATGGGCTCACACAACTATCGCATACATCACTTGTGGATAAAACTGCGTAAACCATGCTAAACTTTTTTTAGTACGAGTTCAGAAGCCGGTATCCTTGTGTATACGTACACACACATTCAGGACATTAAAAGACCTGAATCATCAACACACTCTTTACTTGTGATCTCTATGTTTCATACTGTGTGAATCATCATAAAACACTCACACACTCTTTTTAGGATTCTGAGCCGTCACCGTGATGGACAGACCTCTGGTCGGAACACTCCTTTGTGTATTTTGTGTCTCAGCTTGGTCTTGTAACCGTGACATTAGGACTGTTTTGCAAAATTCCTTTATCCTCTTGCTATCTAAGTACTAGAGGAGCTTGATTGATTCTTTTTTTTTTTTAAAGCATCCACTGTACTACAGTGACAACCTGACCTCAGGGTTCTTTTTCTCTTAACGTGTCCCTCCAGTCTGATGGTAATTTCTCTGCTTTTCCCTTTTTCACCTTTCACTGAAAAAATTTCTTTGATGGCTTTTATCATTCAATCTCATTTTAAATACAAAGATCAGCCATAAAATAAACACCACATGACTGGTCTAAGGCTAGACAGCCTTATGCACAGCAAACAGCAATGCACTGTCTGCTCTGACACCTTTCTGTCATATCCGGTGGGACAGGTTTAGCAGTTTGTGCTACAGTAGCTCTTCTGTGGAATCAGAACGAACGTACCAGCCTTCACTCCTCACATGCATCAGTGAGCCTTGGACACCAGTGACACTGTTGCAAGTTGATTAGTTGTTCTTCCTTGGACCAACTTTGCTAGGTACTTACCACTGCGTACCAGGATCGCCTCAAAAACCCTGCTGTTTTGGGGATGAACAGACCCGTTCGTTTAGCCATCAGACAAAGCCACTCAGATCGTTATGATTGCTTATTTTTCCTGCTTCCGACACATCAACTTTGAGAACTAACCGTTCACTTTCTGCCCAATACACCCCACTCCTTGGCAGGTACCAATGTAATGAGATAATGATTGTTGTTCACTTCACCTCTCAGTGGGTATAATGCTTTTAATGTTGTGCCTGATCAGTATCTGTTCGATTTTGGTGCGAGAACATTATATACTCATTGAAAATTACACATCATTATACTGTTAGAGGCGCAACGGCTTGCCATTGGGGCAGGTGCCCTCAAATGTACCTCTTTGTACCATTTATATTCTGTTTGGAAATATGTAATGCACCCATTTTTGCTCCTAACAAGATATACATGATAACCTCGAGATCCAAGATTGAGGTTGTTACTTGGACAGCTGTGCTGTAACCACCATATCAGATAGTGTGGTTAGTTGTTCACTCTTGGGGCGACAACAACAACATAAAACATTGTTTCATATGAAAAGCATTCATATAGTCCCTCCTGATCTCATTTTCTTCATTTTCTGATTTCAAAAGGAATGTGGTTTGATGTTCAGATTCCTTATTGTCACTGGCAACCAACAAATCTAAGCAGCATGGTTATTTTTCCACTTCATTTAATATGAAGGCATGTTATCATTAAATCATGTTTTTGAGCAATATGAAGACGATGTACTTATGACAACCATAAACTGATCCTTGAAAGCCATCAATTGACAAAAAAAACTTGCATTATGTAATGTATGTTTGATTTGTATATAGTTAGATCCTGCTGTTAAAACATTTCAGCAAACTATTGTTTGGTGGCCATTGGCTGTCTGATGCCTAAAATATACTGCCATGTTCTGTAGCTGTAAAGTGACCTTCAATCCTTTCACATGCCCTTCAGTTTGTATTTTTTTATTTCTGGATCACAGGCTCAGTTCATCGTGCCAATCTGTCAAAAGTACAGAATAAATCCTATATACTTGTAAATCCCATTTTTCTTAATGTTATGATACAAATGCATAGATCTCACAATGGAGTTTAACACTAGTGCAAAAGCACAAACCATCTTTTGTTTTATGCATCTGCAAAAATTAACTAACAATACCTGTTCCTATACCGTTTTTTACTTTTCTCAAGTAATTCTCAAACAGACATCATGATTCACACCTCCAGCATCATCAGCGCATCCTGTTCTCTTCCCTACTTCATTTTATCAGAGTGATCTCAAGTACTTTGGCTTTATATTGATCTCTCTGTACTCTTTGCATTACAGTGCTCGTATTGCAATAAAATAACAGCCGGGTGAGGGTGTTTCTGTGGTAGGATGTGGTGCTAAAATTTCCCCAAATGCTGTGATGCTGGTATGTGGTGATGTGGCAGTTATACTGAATAAATAAAAGCTCCTCTCCGCTCTCCTCTTGAGGTGAAAGCATCCCGAGGTCAGCGCGAGCTTGCTGAAAGCGTCACTATTATACGTGTGAATGCTGCAAATGTAATTCAGCCCGAGGTCAGAACTTTAAAAGTGCGAGCAGCATGGTTTTTCCCTCCCCATCTTCCTTTTAATACATCAGCGTGTAAGCTGTGCATTTTAAAGGGTTTTAAAAGGTTCAGGAGTGAAGGTCATGCGGCAGAGTTGAAGCAGGCCTCTCTTAGTCCTCCCTCGTTTCCAGCTCTCCACTGCTTTTGCCTGGGGAAAATGCATGAAACTTTGATGGCCAAATTAGGTTGTTGCTCATCTTGCACCTTCCAGCGTATAGTATTGACAGCAGTGGTGAACTGCTGCAGGCAGATAGCATCTCGACGATCGGACTGGGCCACTCCACCTCGCGGCCGCTGACAACATCAGAAGTGTTTTAACAGGGTTTTAATGGCCATCCTGCTCTGCTCCTGGGAGCTTTGAAAATAGCTCCTGTGAAAAAGCCTCCTCCAGTTGATGGAAGTTGACATGGCCTGCTTTTCCAGTCACCAAGCTGATGTGACTGGTGCCACTAGGCTTTTTTATTTTATTTATTTATTTATTTGGACTACAGTGTCAGTTGCAAAGCTTGATAGTGTCTTACAGTGATATGGTTTTAGGCTGATTTTTTTTTTTTAATATAAAAAGCTTCTTAAAGATAATTGGAATGTATTTATAAGGTCAAGAGTGGAAAAAGTACTATAAAATAAAGTCAAAACATCACGTATAGCTGTATTTTCTTTTGCCATTATGTTGATATGGCAATTTATCAAAAGGAAGACTGACCCAGGACAGCACCTTTTGATAAAACCACAACATCCATTAGACAGAAAACACGACTTGTTTACATTGGCTAGATCGTCTGCCCTGGGTTGTGGTTTAAAAAAAAAAAAAAAAAAAAAAAAGGAAGTGAGAACATAATGTTTCTGTGAGGCAGATAAGCTGAGTGACCAAGCATTTGCAGCTCCCCTCCTCTGTCTTGTCTTACTCTTGACTGGCTGGTCATTAAAGTGTATGCTGAGAGAGGCTGGGTAAGTGCCCTGGAGCACCCAGCACTGACCCCCTTTCTGTTTCTCCCCATGCCTGCTGCTTAGATCAGGCCTACGCATTGTGGTCCTGAATAAGGGCCCTGTGAATGTGGTCACACTCATTAGTGCAGTTTAGCCACACGTAGGCTCTGTGAATGGCCTGGCTTGTTGCAACACAATGGTCAAGCCTGAAGGTGCGCCTGGGGTCTGGCTCCATGTTGACGCCTCTCTACGGCCACTCTGCTCTTGTGGTTGTCTCTATGCTATTGACCAAATCTGGCTTGCTCTCGCTTTCCCTTCTGAACCGCTAGCCTAAATTCTTCCAGGACGGAGTAGGGAGAATGGAGGGCACCATGGGGTTCGTCACACGGGTCCGCATGTTTTAGACAAGGCGATGGGTCATAGACAGTTTAAGCTGCCCAACGCAGTCATTTCCACTTCCTCTCTGGTATTCATACTTTTTTTTTTTAACTTGCTGCAAATTGCACACCCAGCCACAGGTAAATATATATACACACTTCCTGTGCAGTTCTGTACAGCCTCATCTACAGAGTAGCACCTTCCTCTTGATACATTCACAGTAATGGCAGGTTTTGTAACCAGCACTTCAAGTCAACAAATTATTCCCGTGTCTGTTTTGCTGATTGCTGGAAATTACCGATGGCCTCCATACACGACTTCACTCTTAACCTCCCTGCTTGTCCTTCTGTTAATCCTTTTCTATTTCTTTCATCCCGAAGCATGCAGTAAGTGAGCAGTCACACTCTTCAGTCAGGCTCTGTCAGCCCAGTCTCATGCCTGTTAATAACACCAGAAGCCTTATTATATTTGTACTGTGCTGCTTTATAATACTAAGTGGCTCTTCACTTTTTTCACTCTGTTCAAAACAGGTTAAGAAGTAATTTAGTTTTTTAGTTACATGGCTGCCCATAGAAGGGCGCTTCAGTGTAGTCGTCTGTGTGACGAGGCAGAAATGCAAACTTTTCCCTTCACTATCTCAGCCATCTTCCTCAGTCACATTCCTGCTTTTGATCAGAGCAAAGGCCAACTGTGACTCGAGTTGGGAGGTGAGCACAGAAGGGCCAAGAGATGTGGGAGCTTTTATCTACACATCCCTTCTTAACTGAGGTGCCTTGTTTGAGTAAGGGTTCTCTTAAAATCAGTAAATGTCAAGTATCTCAAGCTTATGGCTCGCCCCTTGGCTGCATTGATGAGCCAGAAAGAGAACAGGTGATGAGCGGGTTCACATACAGCCGAACACTGACGTCTCCTGGACACTCCTGGCCTCAAGATCTTCAGTGTTGACCCCGAACACTCCCGCACTGATTATGCCGTGGATGAATGCACACATTCACATAAGCACGTGTGTTAGTATCCGTGTGTCTGTGTTTATGTTTGCACCGTTGCCTCTGGGTGGGAGGTAATGTTGCTTCCTCTGTTCTCAGCACATGGGCAGAGCTCACCCATACCTCCTTATCAAGCTGATTGGGTTAATTGCACATCCTTCCCCATGCCCTCATGTCCTGATTGGCTCCCCCCCTTACAAGAGCCCTCTTTTTTTCGAATAGCAACAGTATCTCAGTATAGTATAGTAATAGTCTTTCCTCCAATAACTTCCTCTCAGCCCCACAAGAAGAAAATTCATTTTTGATTGTGTGTTTATTATGGAATGTAATTTGATGCATTTTCGCAGAGCTCCTGAGCAGAGTCCCATAGGCATGAATCATGACCTTGGATGGTTGTTCTGTGTCCATGCCTGTAACGATGCTGTGGCTGTTTTGTATCACTGACTTGCATGATGATGTGATGATAAGGAAGCAACATAAAAAGAAGATTTATTCAAATTTCAAAACTCCCTCACTAAAAAGGCTCATACACTGCTGCTCAGACTCGCACAAAATAAAAACACAATCTAACTCAAGTAGGCAGGTAATTTTTTGCCAGGCAACTCATCATCAAACATAAAGGGAACATGTGAGATGAATTTTTAAATGGATAATTATACTAAGAAGATGGGTAAAACAAGTTAACATTGCAATCAGCAGGTAAAAGTTGGTGAAAACAAAACTCAGGGTTAACTTTGCATACTTTCACTCCCGACCGTAGTCAAGAAACAAGGGAGCCCGAAAAGGCGCCTCACTACTCTTGTATCATCAGTCACGGTCACCTGTCAATAGAGATATCTATTGAAAGCTCTATATTCAGGCAGTGTCTAAATTTGTATGTTATTTGAACATCTAAAATACCATTCAGCCTTTTCACACTTAGGTTTTTCCCCAAAAGTGTAACATGTCTCTTTCAATTCAATTCAGTTTTGTTTGTAGAGCGCTTTTTGCAATTGACATTGATGCAAAGCAGCTTTACACAGTTAAAGGCGTTTGCAAAGTACGAAAGAATCTAAACGTTTTCTCCAAACCCTACACGTCCCTCATGAGCAAGACGGTGGCAAGCAAAAACTCCCTCAGTTGACACGAGGAAGAAACCTTGGCCCAAAAGGGAAACCCGTCCTCATTTGGGTAAAAACGTACAGATGCAATACCATATATAAAAAAAAAAAAAAAAACCTTCTCTTGGTTACTACATCCAGTACTTGTTCTTTCTCATGGTCAGGTGACCAACCTCCTGTCTTGACTTTCTCACTCTCCCTGTTTCCTGTGTTTCCTCCTGCAGCCCACTTTCTCACTCTTGGCCAGCTGGTCAGATGGCCTGGGAGACAGCCAGCAGCCCCTCCAACTTCTCACATGCTTTTCATGCACAATATCACGCGTTGTAATGCCTTGACCTCTGCATTCATGTTTTACGAGCAACTCATTAACTACTTGAGCCCTGCTGCTCAAATTTATGGGAGCAGAGCAAGACGGAGCATGCTTTCAGTAAATTAAGTGGTCCACATTCAGAAGCCCATCAAGGTGGCATGAGACAGATGAGAACACTTTTGTCGGGTTTGAGTGAGAAAATTGAGCCACACACCATGCAAGTCATACATTTTTAAGGGGCTTGGCTGTTCATTTATACAGCTTTAAATAGGAACATCTATAGCTGTTAGTTTCTATTTTTCCTTTTTGATCATTTTAACCTAAAGATGGAAGGATTGGGGTATGTTTAGGACCAGAGGGTATGCATGTGTTGACAATCACACAGAAAACCCTACTTTGATTGAGATAAGTAGGCAGGAAGGTAAGTAATGAAACTTGCTGATGACGGCCAGGTAGCAAGTCACCAGTATAGACTCATTAATACCTTAGTGATCAATATGATGACATGTCTGTAAGGTATGTGAAAATCTTCGCTCACACTCTATACTGTGATGCTCCGAGTTGTCAGTTCATCCTGCTGTCAGCTCTGAAGTGTGCTTTATAATTCTTTAATACTTGCATTGAACTGATGGATAGGGATTTTTCCCCCCCTAGTTGTTTTAGTATGTGTATCTGAAAAGAACTGAGGTTCTGCAGGATCAAAGGCATCTCTGAACGATCTCAGGCACACTTCCCCTGCATGCATTTCCTGCTGTGCATGCTGAAAGCTGTCGAATACTGCCGGTTCAAATGGTCAAGCTCAGTACTGGCGATGCCCAGCACTCACACCCATGAGAAACATGAGCCTCCTCCCACAGCAGGACAGGCGAGAGGAGGAGAGAGGCAGGAGAAGACGGGCCGCCGGAAATCACTGACTGGAGCAAGGCCAGCTAATGGTTTTTACAGAGCCCTGGTGCGCAGATAGCATGTCTTCTCCATTAGCACGTTTTGTTCTGACATGCTAAAGCTATGTTATTTTCTCCCTCTGTTTTACTGGTAGTTTGGTGTCACTTTCAGCCAAACATACTTCTGAGTGGCTTTTGAACAAATCTGCCTATTTTTAAACTGCCTGGGATTTGGCACTAGGGTACCGTGTGTGTGTGTGTGTGTGTGTGTGTGTGTGTGTGTGTTTGCTTGCCCCTACACTGTTAGTGATATTATGTTGGGATGAACCCAAGAGGCAGCTAGTGACTTTGATCATGGCTTTGTCATTTTTATGGGGGTGATGACAGGAATATGCCAGGGCCAGCAGCCCGGAATCCCAGCTCGAAAAAAAAAAAAAGGTAGAAGGAAGGGTTGGGTGTGCAGCCTCCCCCTTCATACTGCGTAGAACTCTTACAAATGAGCAAATGCATACCCTCCGCCTGTGGTTTTTTTTTTTTTTTTTTTTTTTTTTTTTGGTAAACTTAAGAATAGAATAATGTCAGTGGTACAGTCCCCCCCTTCAAGGTGCAATACTGCCACCAGTGGTCAGGAGGAAGTCCTGTTTTTCATGCTTCAATTTAAAATAGGTTAGAAAGCTCGTCAACCTCACATTAAAACCTTTGTATAGATTTGTTTGTGGAAAGCTTTGAGAAATATTATTTACTAGGGCTGTTGACGAAACAGTGGATCTATATTAAAGCAGTTCTCCATTATTTCTGATATAATCTCAGTGTAGAGTGTCTAATTAGCAACAACATTAATTTCAGATATTTCCCCATGTACAAAAACAGAAACCCTGCATGTGAATCTCTTATTATTGAAATATAAGGGCAGTAAATAAGGATTTATGTGAAACATCTATGATTGTAGAACACCTTGGGGAATATTTCACTCGGCGGTATTTGTTAATTAACCTAAAAAACCCAAAACTATAAAATTTGCGATGAGACCACTTTTTTAGGGGATTTGTGCCAGATGTTATGTGATTTAAGCGTAGTCTGTGTAGTTTAAAGGAAACAAAAATGCCTCTGTTTCCACCTGACAGTGCATGAATACAACGAAACCTTAAAGAGTAACAAATGTGCAAATCTTTCTCATCAGAGCTTTAAGGTGTAATGGTTTTGTTTACATACATCCTGCCAGTCTAAGGGTTTTCAACACCAAAAAAAAAACCTAAATCTTTGTGGAACTAACTGCTTACTCTCTTAATGGAACTCTAAACGAGTGCTTTATTAAAGACAGGCGCATGTACAGGGTGTTTGAGAGAGAACGCTCAAAGACATGCCAGTAAAGTAAATATATGGTGTAATGTCAGTGTCTGGCTAGAGAGAAAAAGATTGTGGATTTTTCTGGTTAGATTAATGTTGGATTGCTCCAAAGAATGAATTTCAGTTGAAATGTAATAACTTTTTATAGTAAACATTAAAAAACACAGGGGGGGGGGAATCTAATTGTATTTGTTCTGTTATATATAATGTAACATTGCAACAAGTTAAAAAAAAAAAGACCTTGTTCTTAAAAAAAAAAAAAAAGTCAACTTAGAGAGAGGTGTTCACCATGCATGTATGTACACTGCGACTGACAAAGAGTATGGAATCATTACGCTACAAAGGTTTTCACCCCGGCTTTAGTTTGCATTAATAAAATCACATGTGGGCTCCCGAGTCTCGATTCGACAAAGTGCGCGACTATTAACCCAGAGATCGCAAGTTCGAATCCGGTTTAATGCACACAGCCATCCGTAGCCGGGAGTCTATAGGAGCTAACTGGCCAAGCCCTCACTGGAGGCAGGAATAACATGCGCTCACTTTCCTGTCACTCAACAGCAATCGCCAGCCAATCATGGGTGTCTGTGAGCTGATTCGTATGAGGGGGCGGTAGGCGCTTTCCCTCCGAGTGTTAGATTGCCCCCAAATACACGCGATGGCACAATTCAAAAAGAGGCAGGTAGCTAGCATTGCATGTCACATAAGACGCATGTGCATGCTTCCACCCCTCCGTGGTAGTTGGTGGTCGTGTGATAGGAAAGGCAATACCTGATGGGTGGGAATTGAATACGAGTAAATCAAGGAGAAAATGGGGAAAATAAAACATTAAACAAATCACATATATGACACCAAATTAATTTTTGCTTCATGGCTGAACATTTTGGCTTCATGAAACATGACTTGAACGAATTAGATCAACTTCTAATTAATCGCATCAATCTGAGTCCAGTTGAATAGGAAGGAAAATTATGAAATCAATCCGTGCTGAAGGAAAAAGTTTATAATCACTTTGTAATCTGCATTTCTAAGACATACCAGCACAAGTCTTAAAAAAATAGTCTGAGGTTATACGAGATGGCTTACAGACCATAACAAACTGTTGGATAATTGCAAGAAAACATGGCCTCAGCGAGAGTTGTTAATTACAACATTCCACTGTTTTAATTAACAGCTTTTGTTCAAGAAGGAAATCCAGCACAGGGTGTGGCAAAAGATGTTGGTAGTTACCATTCAGCTGTGTCTAAAATTTGGTGGTGTAAGCAACATGGGAAGATCATAAAGGAAAAACATACGGATAGAAAAAAGATGGAAAAGCCTCATGGAATATGAACCCAAAGCAAGAGTTCTGAAAACAGAAAATGTACAAAAAAAAAGAGCAGAGGCATCAGAACTGTAGGATTTACTAGAATAAGAAAAGGAAAGATGGCACTAAAAACACAAAGTTACAGAGGGCTAAAGAGAAGCAACCATGGTGTGGGATGATGATTGGATGAAAGAGATGTTCACTGATGAAGCACACTGCATTGTCTAAGGAGATGATGCTGAAACGTTTGTGACCTGCTGTTGGAAAAACGACTGCCTGAGGAAAAACAATCCTTTATGATATGGGGTACGTGCCAGGTGAAGGATCGGGTAAGCAGTCGATGTAGAGGCATTCATTGAAATATTTGCCACATTTTTCGTTCCATTAATAGAAAAAAAAGGGCTTGGTGATGAAGCCATTTTTCAGGAAGACAACGCATCTTTTCCTTCCAAAGCAGAGTGTTAAAGCTTATCTTCAGCAAAGGTGGACAAACTCAATGACATGGTAACATTTCAGTCCAAGATTTCAACAGTTGAAATGTTGTGAATAAAAATATATATATTTGGTCAATACCAAGGCTCCATCTTAGAAAGCTGATCTGTTCACAGATATTTGAGAAAACTGGATCAGGCTACTGTTTTTTATTATTTTAATTTACATTTTATTTCTGTCAGCAAAGAAAGAGTGAAAAAACTTAAGAAAAGAAAAAATGAGGGAAAATTTTGGAAACCTCCATGAATTAATGAATATATAGTGAAATTTACAGACAGAAAGGGTGCAGCATGAAGCAAAAGGTTTTTTCTTAAGCATACCCACTTCACTTTTAGTTAATGGCAACACACGCAACAGCACCATTACAAAAAAAAGCGGGGGGGGGGTGCAGTCTATGCCTCAAAGAATTCCGGCCTGAGAAGGAGAACCAAAGTAATGATTGTAAAGTATTTCGTTTATTCATTTTAGTTTCAAAGGACTTTTTTTTTTTTTTTTTTTTTTTTTTTTTTTGGGGGGGCTGGAACCCATCCCAGCTGACACCAGGAAAAGGTGGGATACACCCTGAACAGCTCGCTAAACCATCATAGGGCCAACACAGTCACAACCACTCGCACTCACACATAGGGGCAGTCAAGAATATCAAGTTAGATAAAGATTCATGTCTTTGGGTTGTGGGAGGAAACCAGAGCACCATGAGGAAACCCACTGAAGCAGAGGCAGGACATGTGAAGTAAACATAGAAACATCCTTCCCAGGCATGAGCTCAAACTCAGGACCTTCCTGATACGAAACAAGAAGTGCAAGCCATCTTTATTTTTTCCAAAAGAGTGTGCGTGTGTGTGTGTGCGTGTGCGTGCGTGCGCGTGCGTGCGCGTGCGTGCGTGTGCGTGCGTGTGTGTGTGTGCGTGTGTGTAGTTTAAAAAAAAAAAAAAAAAACAAGCCAGGGTGAAGATTCTTAATTGTGATTGATTTCATAATTTTTGCCAATGGTTGCTCTTTCTTAAGCTTTCATTATTGGTAAAAGGCAGGTTTTCCTTTCTTTTTTCAAAATACTTCTTTCAGCTGGCTGTTCATTGCCGTTACAGTGGATATAGTGAGTAAAGTTTTGACTGTAATACTGCTTTAAGTATTTGTTAATAGAGTTCATTGTGGTTGCTCAGAAGTACTTTAGCCTGGCACCAATTGCTTCCAAAGCCTGGAATTATCTCATTTGTATTTCTTTCCCCTATTAGGGCACGTACTCTATATTCAGAAGGCATGCACGTCAGGAAGTACACATTCATCAGGAGTGTGTGAATGTTATCACATGTTCAGGGCTGAAAATATAGCATCACTCCACAACTTCATATTTGTTTCTTCCTCTTCGTGAAAAAAAATGTAAACTGTAGGCTATCGTTTCATATACATCATGATTTGTGCGCTTATTTATTTGGGGAGAGATTAGTTATGCATGAGTATAAAGTGTGGCTGGGAAGAAGTGTGTGTGTGTGTGTGTGTGTGTGTGTGTGTGTGTGTGTGTGTGTGTGTGTGTGTGTGTGTGTGTGAGAGAGA
>JAQNCB010000013.1:16753871-16765013 GCA_030068295.1 Euristhmus nudiceps
GTGTGTGTGTGTGTGTGTGTGTGTGTGTGTGTGTGTGTGTGTGTGTGTGTGTGTGTGTGAGAGAGAGAGAGAGCGATCCGCATTGTTATTAACTGTTCTAATCATGTTGCAGTCACCTTTCCAGCTAATTCCCTTTAAACAAAAGAGAATTGAGGCATGTACTGTATTTGTATTCTATTGTTTACAGGAAAGGGATTGAATTACAGTGTTGTGAATAATAATCATAAACAGTGTTGTTTCATTTAAAACTTTACCTCATTAACTTGCACGTAGACAAAACCACTCACAAAGCATATAATGTGCCATAAGAGTTGTCTTTATTATAAAAAAGTATAAACACAGAACACCTGGAACATACAGGTTAAAGTATTGCACTCTGCCCAGTCTCATATACACTGTGGGATAATGAGTTAGTTAATTAAAGTATTTTAAATATGATTAAGATATTTTTTATGTTTTATGAACATGTGCAAGCAATCCCTAAAAAGGTGAGGAAGTTTAACATTAATTCAAAATGAAAAATAATTCAAGCTTGTGCATAAAACTCATGTTCTGTTCTACGTCCTGCTTTTGTGATTCCAGGACCTTCGTGTAAAGTCTCTACACCTGCACATCAATCAGGAGCGGAGAGTTTGAGATATGTGACACGAGGGAACAAGTTTAAACTCTTTTCTGCAAGTCTCCTGTTGTGCACTGAACAGATGATCAGCACAAACACACACACACACACACACACACACACACACACAGGAGCCTGTATGCAGTAAGGGCTGTGCACCGTCTGCTAGCTGAGCTAAGTGATGGCTGAGAAGATCCCTGGAAGTGAGTTCCACACACACACACACACACACACACACACACACACGTGCATGTCAGGCCAGGTGGTGAGAGGTGGCAGGATTTCTCTGTGCTCTCACTGGTCGACTGTCAGATCTCTCTGTTTGGAAGATAAGTTTAGGTGACTAGTATAAATCAGAGTGACAGCTTGAAATGGCGTGGGGCTGATAAGTAATCTTAAACTTGGTTGGCATTCAGCTGACCTTCAAAACCGGTATGAAAAGCTATATTTAAAAAAAAAATGAAACTAAGGGAACTGCCACAGCCACTGAGCCTTAATCATCTCACCATGCTGAACATGGGCAAAAAAGAAAATGAAGGCTGCTTCAAGATGTGCTTCACAGAACACTCTGATTCAGGGATTAAGATTTATTTCACCTTTTAAAAAAAAAAAGGATATATAAATTATTAATGCAAAAAATAATTATGTAATACAATTTTATGGATATAACCATAACTATAATAAAACTTATTATTGTACCACAAAGCAGTTCATCCAGTTACTGAGAAAATGCACGATTTTACAAATATTAAACAAAATTTTTAATGAAAACAAAATGAAACAGAAAAATTAAAATGAAATGGCAACCTGAAAATTGACAAATATAATCGACTTTTTATGTATTTTATGTACATGTATGACATTTTTCGTTTATTCTGATGATGATGAGTAAAATAAGATGTTTTTATTAATAGTAAATGCAGACTGATTAAAATAACACTAACTGAAAGGCGCATGGAATTGATGGTAGGGCTTTTAATCATTCATTCATTTCCTCTCCAGGTCGAACCATGCACTCAGTCTGTGAGCGCAGAATCAGAATCCGGTTGTGTGTAACATTCACCTCGTGCCTCTCATCATCATCAGTTCATATGCAAGATATTTCCATCACGCTATCTTCGTATCTTCTCGCAGTAACAGAATTGGTTGGAAACTAACTGTTAAATAAGATCTCAATGGCTATTACATCCATTATAATATTCACATTTATAATATTCTCTGAAAACCTTCCCCACCTGAATATTCAACGTTTAACTCGTCTTACAATTTAACAAAACAACACAAAGAACGTATAAAATTCTATTAATTAAAATCGCTTTGATTTGATCGGACTGTAATCGAATCAAAAGGTAAAATAATTCTTAACATTAAAAAATGTTGATTCGAATTTAATTAGGAGCTCCTGAGCACTTGTTGCATTTCAGTGCTGCAGGGGGGAAT
Organism: Euristhmus nudiceps; assembly: GCA_030068295.1. Lineage (NCBI taxonomy): Eukaryota > Metazoa > Chordata > Actinopteri > Siluriformes > Plotosidae > Euristhmus > Euristhmus nudiceps. The sequence goes on from JAQNCB010000013.1 coordinate 16,755,931, forward strand.
CAACTCCAGGGGGTTTTAATGCAGGTTTTAAATTCGTTTCGAGGTTTTTTTTCCGAGAGGAATATTTACCGGGTTATGAAGCTGTAAGGAGAGAAAAGCGAAAAGAGCTGTTCGAGTCACTGATCCATTTCATGTACCAGGTGTGAGGAACAGAAAATCTGATTCCGTCATTTTTTAAAACAGTGTCAGCTTTCTCTTTTTCATCCTGTCCAAAAATGGACTCAGTATTGTGCACCCTATTAAAGCTTTTATTATATATATATATATAAATAAATAAATAAATAAATAAATAAAGTATTATTATTATTATTATTATTATTATTAATTGTAATGCAGTGTTTTACACTCCTCGGTTACAGATTTCTTCGTGGCTAGGTTGTAGCTACATTTCAAAGTAAATGTACAGTTCTGCGGAAAAAAAACCAAAATAAATAAAAGTAATATTACACTTAAGCTCTTTGTTTAATGTAATTTGCTTGCATATTGTTTCTATGAGATGCATTTACATATCCCCTCTGTGAATGCATTTAATGAGATGTTACATGCTTATAGTTTCGATTCCATTATCTGGAATTAGATTACATGTTTTTATTCATTCATTCAATTTTTCCTCGCATTAATCCTGAGATTTTTTTAAAAAAATATAAAGTTCACTTACAGTTCAAATGTGATCATAATGTTCCCAAACAGGTGAACTCTAACTGCCTGGCTTTGATAGGTGCTGTACAGTACATGGTCCTTACAGCGTGTCTAGTCGCAGTGACTGTTGCATGAGCTGTAACAGTCCCTGGGGTCATTAGAGCGCCCCCAGCTGTTACCTGCGGGGAAACAACACAACTTCACTCATATTAAACTGATAAATCACCACATTCAAGTCTTTGTGTACTTAAACACAAGGAAGCAAATACACTCCTTTCGGAGGATTACGGTCTTGAAGCTATCCATATTCTGGGTATGTTTATCCATCGAAGGCTCGAAGTAAGTTTTAAACGGTGTCTCCTCATATAGACAAATGCAAGACAAATGTTGGTAGTCCGCAAATTCATCTAAACAGCAATAAATCAGAGGCTCTCATTGGATGCTTTATATCGGCACTCAGTGTTCAGCCTACTGAGCTTCCTGCTAATCAATTCATTATCCGGTAAGTCATATTACTAAACCTGTTACCTGTAATATGAGGAAATATACTCAGTGTGTGTGTGTGTGTGTGTGTGTGTGTGTGTGTGTGTGTGTGAGAGAGAGAGAGAGAGAGAGGGATGTACTGCAACTGCTATTAGAATAAATTGTGCACCGTTACACCCTGAGCACAGGGATCTTATTGTTTTCTACTTATGTTAGAAGACAGATTCGGATCCTTAACCAAGAATACAGAAATGTGAACAGTCCTACAAATGGATGGGTTGAAGGAAACAGAGAGTGGGGCAGAGAGCAGAGGAGAGAAGAGGAGGAGTTGGAGCTGCTGGCCGGTTAGATCCCTGTGACAAGGGGAAATATGAGGGACTTTGACAGGTCTTAAACGGTCTGGCGCCAATGCCTCAGACTAGCGGCTAAATTTAGCAAGAGAGATGATGCAGAGGTTTGGTCAGAGATGGCGAAAAGATTAAAGTAAGGGGCAATCATGTAAAAGTGAAAGAGCAAGACAAAAACGAGTCGATTTAAATGTCTACTGTAAGCTCGGGTGCATGTATTCTATTGAAAACATTTAGTAGGTTATATAGGTCTGTAATAAATTAGCTATTATCATTTTATAACAATTCATCAAAATCATATCAATTTATATATACTGTGTGTGTGTGTGTGTGTGTGTGTGTGTGTGTGTGTGTGTGTGTGCTGCTATCAATAATGCGTTTGCAAATATATATATGGTGTATGTGTATATATATATATAATATGTAGTTAAGGCTTAAGGTTGTACAATAATATATGCATAAAAATACATACTGTAGTGTACAAAATATTTCAGGTAGCTTACAAGCAAAGTGCTTCTACATGAGTTGCTGGGTGAAAATAGTCATACACGTTATAACCTCCCTGAAGATAACTACAGCACCTAAAATATTATTTGCTAATAATGTCATATTAACGTCTTTCATAGAATCGAACATAAACAGTGGAATCAAACACAAAGTCGGACACAAGCACGTCATATGTAACATGATTTAATTAGCAAGTATATAAAGCTGGTGATAGCAGGGTGCACTCTTCTTCTTTGCAGCTTTCAAACCTTGTCATTAAGCCTCTTGTTCAGCAGCTACTCGAACCTGTAATTCAGACTTGTACTCCTAATGCTGAGTGGAACGGCGGGGATTTGACTGTTAGCTGCTCTGCGAAGTTTCCAGCATGAACAGCTCTGAAGTGATGTGTGATAATGGCTCAGCGCTTGATTACATTCTCGTCGGGCTGGATGTGTGTCAGTGAGGATCGAGGCCCTAGGAAAAATAAATCGGACGTAATTGCAGTGACTCTGTTGATGTGATTAGTTCCTTAAGTATATACATGGAAAACCATTACCATTCCCATGTGTGCTTAATCTCTTTCCACTCGAAACCGTCCTGTGTCGCAGCTTAAAGCCCACGGATCAAACATAGACTATTGATCAGGGCGAGTCAGCGGCTCCCTTTAGCCTATAAACACTTCAGCAGAGGAGAGCTTACAGGCCCTAATGAACAAATCACAGCCCCGCCGCCAAATCCAACCATTACGAGAGAGAGAGAGAGAGAGAGAGAGAGAGAGAGAGAGAGAGAGAGAGAGATCTTTGTCATGTGGTTAGACTTAAACAGCTAAGATCAATATAGTGTGAATTGTATGAATGAGCCTTTCTCATTTTGTTTACGATTTATTACCAAGCAAAGGAGGAAAAAAGTTAATCTGCACTGCATCTCTGTGGAAATCACAAAGTTGCTCGAGTTTTTCCTCCTTAAGTCTTATTAAGTGCAATTACAGAATACACCGCTATTTCTCGAGTGTAAAAAAATCATTTCGTTAATTGTCTCCCATTATTTTATTTACATTTTTATATTTCATATACTTGGTATTATATTACAAATTATCTGAAATTGGCCTTCCGTACTTTATCTTCATTATTTTTTCACGTCGCCCGCAAGACATTTTAGTGTTTCATTTAAGTGCCATTTTTGACTTGCTGTGATTTTATGTATTAGATAGATAGATAGATAGATAGATAGATAGATAGATAGATAGATAGATAGATAGATAGATAGAGCTATTGAAGTATTCAGTAATAGTACATGTTGGTCTGTTGGTCTTCAACAACCTTATGTAGTCTGTAGTTCAGTTCTGTAATTTTGCTGCTCATGCCTGACTCGCACCTTACTGTCCGGTTATTATTGTATATTTTTCGCAGTAATAAATCCAGTTTAAAGATTATATTTCCATTCAATTGGGACCCACAATTCTGTAATAAGTATCTCTGAGGCTCTGAGAGACACTTCACTTCACATTCATGAAACCTATTAAATATTAATTTACATTTCTTCTCACATACAATCCTACTGTATAGGCTATTTAATAAATAAGCCCCCCCCCCCAAAAAAAAAAACAAACAAAAAAAACCCCCTTAATTCTTCTCTGCTGAAAGAGGAAGGTGTAGAGTTCATCAGTACTGTTGTCAGTTGTCTTATTTTTATTACAATTTGTTAAAATATTTTTGATCTAATACATCGAATTAAGTTATTGTAGTCTAATAAACATATGATCAAAGCATATTAAACATTGTAGTCATTAGATTAATTTGCATGAGTAACTGTGTGTGTGTGTGTGTGTGTGTGTGTGTGTGTGTGTGTGTGGTGACTAAAGGGTTAATTGGAAGCCCATCTCGTTGGCTCCCAGCAGCTCCAGTGTTGAAGCGTGTGAAAGGGGAACAGAGCTTGTTTGGGAAATCTGACGCTGGCTATTGTGAAAAATATTCGTTGTTAACTGATAGTCGCTCGTTAAAAAAAATATGTTTTATTGGTGATTAACAATTTTGATATTTTGCAGAGAAAAGCACAGAACATTTTGCTGCTGAACATTTTGAGATCGATATGCCAATGGGCATCTCTTCCTGCAGTCCATCAGCCGACTGGCGCCGAGCGACTGTACAACACACCAAATCCAATTCAGCCCACTGTCCACACACTGCACCTCCAACAACTTCATCAGAGGCATGGGCTTTCTTCATTACCCAAGGTTACAAAAACCTGGTAAATAATTCAAAAAGTGCCCGTTATTAAATGAGTACATGTGTGCCTATTTGATGTGTTGATTAAAATGCGATTTGAAAAAAACTATTAAAATATTTAAAATAAAACTATTTTTGCAATGAGAGGTCAGACTACTGACACAAACCTTAATTGGAGCACTGATCATTTTTTAAATACTAAGTGTGATGTGCTGTTAGTCGGCTGCTGTGTCCCAGATGTGCTGATGTGCTGAAATTTCTCATCAATCGGCTACAAGTTGTTCGGCATGCCATTCAGTGATATGAACTAGATTAGCAGGTTTAACAAGAAGAAGCCACTCACCAACCTTATCTTTGCACTGTCTTCATATTCCTTCCAGTCTCCTTCCCTCTGTACTGCCCATGGGCTCGTGTGTTCCAGTGACCCGGGCTGGATTTAAAGAGCCAGTGTCCGCTTTAGAAGTCGCCTCTTGTCTTTTCTCGCCGGGTTCGTGCTGGGACCAAATAGGCATCACCTAATATTCTACCAATAACATGGATCGCTCCCAAACTTCCTGGTGCGACAACATTAGTGGACACGTATCAAGATGCTTCTGGAATAATGTGCAGTTTACTCATTTTGCTTTTGGATCGGATTACGGATTAGTTTCGTCATAACTAATGCCTTAACATCATATTTCACAAGGTTACATGTTTGTAAACATGTGTACCCGACGGGACCTGTGTTTACATTTAGTTTACCGACTGAGTCGCAGTAAAATAGTATTTAGCGCCCATTTTATTGATTAGTTTGTAGGCTAGAGAGCGCAACATCCTCAGAAGTCGTAATTCCTGGTTCCCAATGCATCCTAAATGAATGTGGTGCCTCTGACAAGCCTGGCATCGTGTCGTCGGGATTAAGCACCAAGCTATCCGACTTGGTGCGTCCGTGCAGCGGCTGAGCAATAAGCGCTGACCCGCCCGGCTCCGACGTGTGGGAGGGAGTTCCCCTGCTTTCCTGTCATTGGTTAATATTTTATTCTGTTGACATGTTTTCTTACTGCTAATGCTTCCGACACCTTCTTGTCCACCCCCTCTCTTTGGGCCTGGCTGGAGCTGTCAAAACCACGCCTATGGAGGCTCACAATTGGTCCGAAAAGCGTAAAATCAGCAATCAAGGGGGCTTGGTTCATTAGGACTGGGAGCGGAGCAGGAAGGACGTGTGAGATAGTTAGAGTTGTGCAGTGGACAGGGCAGGAGCTAAGCCTCTTCACCTCCGCCTCTGCCTTAGAATATGATCGTGCAGATGGGCATCTGCGTCCAGAGACTGGCTTTATTTTTATGAGAACGGCGCACGCAGGAAACAAATATCTTCTTTCCAAGTGTCGTTGCGCTCACTTCGAGCACGAGACTTGGTGAAATCAGCAGCTGTAGGGAAACTCGAGTGCTGCTTCCCTGTAGTCGCTCTGCCTCCGCTCGCGTTTGAACGACAGAACAGAAACTTTGCACTGCAGTCGAACACCTCAACGCGCTCCTCTCGGTCCACAGTTGCGACGGCATATTCCTGTTGGATAAGTGCCGCTTTGAAAGGGAAAAATCCTTAAACAACATATTTATTTTTTCACCGATTTTGGATGCACCGATGAGAGATCCAGTTTTTTCAGGCAGTGCCATGGCTTACCACCCTTTCCACGCTCACCGGCCCACCGACTTCCCCATGTCAGCGTTCCTGGCGGCCGCTCAGCCCTCCTTCTTCCCGGCTCTCGCGCTGCCGCACTCCGCTCTCACCAAGCCGCTGCCGGAGCACAGTCTGGCCGGAGCCGCCGAGGCTGCGCTCCATCCGGCGCTCAGTCACCACCACCAGGCTGCTCATCTCCGCAGCCTCAAGAGTCTCGAGCCGGAGGAAGAGGTGGAAGATGATCCCAAAGTCACACTGGAAGCGAAGGATCTGTGGGACCAGTTCCACAAAATAGGAACAGAGATGGTGATCACTAAATCTGGCAGGTAAGAACTCACTTTGCGTTTAAATTCCTAATATCCTAAATGGTTTTCTTTTTTTCTTTTTTTGTCGATAGCGGATATATTCTGACTTTCTTGCTGTTGGACTGGACATACTGGGTTTCTATTTGGGCGTCTTCATATCGTCTAGTAACCTTAAATTTCTAAATATTATCCGTAAAATGGATTTTTATCACGTGTTCACAAACTTAAAACGTGATGTAAATACACTAAGCATGTTTTGGTTTTGGTGTCTGACTATATCCCGGGTTATTATGCTGAATTGTTTAATCACAGGGACACACAACGATGAATTTAAATAGGTGTGTGTGTGTGTGTGTGTGTGTGTGTGTGTGTGTGTGTGTGTGTGTGTATACACAAATACGGATTATGGAAGGTTTAGTGACCGACATTTTGTTGTCCGTATCCTGGACAATGTAAGATGTATGTATGCAAATGAAGGCTATTTTTTCATTATAATAAACCATTTTAATACTTTTTACCTACAATTAAAATAAAAACCTTAAACGTTGGGTCTGTCACGTTAACGTTCTTCTAAAGTTCAAAAATGCCTTAAAAAAACGTTAGAACAATAAAATACCAATGTAAATGTTTATGCTATAATAATAATAATAATAATAATAATAATAATAATAAGCATATTATATATTCGAATTGATTTGATTCTCTTCGCTTATTAAATATTTACTTTGACCAATATAAGAAAAGAAAAAACGTATCTATCGATAAGTTATTCTTAATAAATGATCTTTTTTCAGGAGAATGTTTCCTCCCTTTAAAGTCCGAATAAACGGACTTGACAAAAAAGCCAAATATATTTTGCTGATGGATATCGTGGCTGCTGATGACTGCCGCTATAAGTTTCATAACTCGCGCTGGATGGTGGCGGGGAAGGCTGACCCAGAGATGCCCAAGCGCATGTACATCCACCCGGATAGTCCAGCTACAGGAGAGCAGTGGATGGCAAAACCTGTCGCTTTCCATAAACTCAAACTGACGAACAACATTTCAGACAAGCATGGATTTGTAAGTATCCTACACTTGCATGCTACAATTCTATTCCAAGCAGATGGCTAATTAGGCCTATTTGTTGGCCAAAAGGGGTTTAGGAGATTGACAGACTTTTTACAAATAAATAACGCTTTAGTTCTTTTATTTAAATAAATACTACAGCAATATTTTTGTGTTTCTCAGCAATTAACCGGAAACAGAATAGATGTGCTCACAATGTTACATAGGGATTATATCCCAAATCACCTTCGAGTAACAACCTGCTTCCCTTTATATCTAACACTCACCCAGAATATTCGAAACACTTTCGAATTGTGAATAATGAATAATCCTCAAATTTTTCATGATGGGGGAAAATTCAATATAGCTAGGGAGAAAGCAGACAGAGAAAATGGCACAGGCCGGGACTGTTTGTGTTGGCCGTCCTGAGGTCCCTGTACTCCTGCTGTAGTGCTGATTAAAGTAAAGGTGGTGGAAGCAAAAGTTGGTGGTAATGTTATCTTGTAGAGTCGAACGTAACCTGCAGCTCTTGCACACCCCAGCAAAACAAATAAACAGAAAACAAACCGAACAGTTTATATACATAGCACAACTATTCGATTAATCAAATAAGAAAGCTTGTGTGTGTGTGTGTGTGTGTTTTTTTAATATACACACTGGATTTTTTTTTGTTCGTTTTTAGCTGCAGATAAACTGATTTTTCATGATTTTTCCTTTCTTAAGGAATTAGACTTACTGAAAGCCATAGCCTTAAACAAACAGGTCCAAACCAGTAAGAACTACTGCAATTATTCGCAGCTTTTTGGAATCATAGAAACTGGGGATAAACACCGGCCTGATGAGCCACTGGGCTCGGGTGTAAAAGCCCACAGACTTACCTTTGCTTACCTTTTGGAATCATGCAGTGGTTAATTTGCTTATTCTACTAGTGTACTGTGAAGTTTGCCGTTTTATCTTACCTCTTCCATTGTGTATTGTTTTTAGACCATACTGAATTCAATGCATAAATACCAGCCTAGGTTTCACATTGTGAGGGCCAACGATATTCTGAAGCTTCCCTACAGCACTTTCAGGACATACGTTTTTCCCGAGACGGAATTCATTGCTGTCACTGCTTATCAAAACGATAAGGTATGTAGCCCAAATACATGAACTGTAATTCATTATTGTAGATTGTAATATAGGTCAAGTTAAGGAATAGTTTTACAGTGCTTCGGGTTCAACAGCAGACATCTCAGCCATGTGCAACTTGTTTTTACTAGGCAAAAAAAAAAACATTTGTGTCACTTCAATTAAATCAAATGTTGATACAACTAACTGAAACAAGATTTTCTCGGCCAGGCAAGCATTAGGTAGCGACCTATAATCTACACAGGTAGAACTTTCACTATGCGTAGTGATTCCACGTATACTTTTAAAGGGGACTATTTATTTATTTATTTTTAATAAAAGCGAATTTAGGATATTCAAATTTGCTAGTGGACTGCCAACCCATGCACAGACATTTCCTATGGGCTGTGCGTCCTCAGAGCTCATATTAATTGTCCTGTGTGTGTGTTGGGGGGGTCTTGTGGGCTTGTTGGCCATCGTAAAGTTTATGGCATAGAGTCCCAATCGATTAGCAGGCACTTAAGCTCGCCAGTGAGTCTGGGAGCTGAACACTTGAAATTTGTGCAATCAGAGTGGGTCAGGCTCTAATCCTTCAGAAAACAAACGCAAATGCACTATGCTTTCACTTTTTACTTCTGTACAATGCATACCTAAATCATAGGGAAAATACCCTGTATGTTTGTGTGTGTGTATGTAAAACACACACACTCTATATCTATCTATCTATCTATCTATCTATCTATCTATCTATCTATCTATCTATCTATCTATCTATCTATCTATC
>JAQNCB010000013.1:16765113-16776437 GCA_030068295.1 Euristhmus nudiceps
ATCTATCTATCTATCTATCTATCTATCTATCTAATGAGAGAGAGAAATTAATATTTAAATATATAAATTTCGAAATGTTCTAATGGTGTTATTAAAATTACCAATTGTTTTATAAATATTATTTAATAATTTAAGTTCAGACAACTTTTTTAAAAGCAAGGATAAGGGGGGGGGGGGAGAGACGTATTCCTAATCTACCAATAAAAATAGTGTTTTTTTTTTTCTCTTTAGATCACACAGCTAAAGATTGATAATAATCCCTTTGCAAAAGGCTTCAGAGACACGGGAAATGGAAGGAGGGAAAAAAGGTATGTATAAATATCTTGCAAACTTACAGTAGTGTATTGCTTTTTGTATGTTTTTTTTCAGTCGTTCACCTTTTACAGGAATAAAATAATTATTTTGGCTGGCCTGCTTATTTCCCTTTCCTTCTCTCTCGAACTTTTTTTTTTTTTTTTTTTACCCAGGAAGCAGTTAACTCTGCCCTCGTTACACATGTATGAAGTTGGTCAGTGTAAAGTGGATCGGGAAGGGGCAGACTCGGACGCGTCCTCAGGCGAACAGGCTCCAGCCAGGGACTCGGTTAATTCCCCCCTCGGACCCGCATCGAGTCCCCTCACTTTCACCAGAGCCAACAGAGGTAAGCTCTGATTCTGACCTATCGGACGTTTGTATCGTCAGACTGAAAGACGAAAACGTTATTGGTGGGGACTAAAGGTTGTGTTCCTGCAGCTGGGAAAATCTGCAGTGAATAATAACTGTCTACCCAAGCGGGTTTAAACTTCATAGGCTTTAGGTGACGACTAAGTGAAATCAACCGGAATGCTCTGATCGAATTGATTTATTTGTATGATTTAAAACATCTTAATTAATTATTTTATTCCTCCTTAAACAAAAGGAATGGGGGTGGGATCGGTAGACAAAGTCATTAAGTCACCTGTGAGCTGCTGACCAATCAGAATTGTTTTTAGTAATAAATCATTTCTTATTATAGATAACTTTGTTAGTGAAGTATGCATTGTGAGATTTTGATCATATAGCTTTATAGCTATAACCTATACATCGACACCGCTTGTAAGATAATAGTGGAGTGGATCCTGTGTAGGAATTAAGTTGCACTCAGTTCACACCATCACGCTAAATAAACAGTGTGGTTCCTCTACACTGCTAATATTCCACACCAAGTCTATAATATTCTGCACGACTAAACCTGACCTGAACCAATCACGTTGCTGGATGTAAGTGAAGTTAAAAGATTGGGAAATGGTAACTACTCTTCTGTAATGGTCCTTTTTTCTCCCCTCCTGGAAGATGATAAAGCTTGCACTGACAGTGAGCATGAAGCTGAGCACCAGGAGGATCGCTGTGGAAGATCGAGCAGTCCAAAACCACCTTCTCCGTTCAGCCCCAGCAGAGGTGACGAGCGTCCGAGGGACAGGCCAAATCCGGAGAAGAAGGACGACTATTTGGATTCGAGAAAGCAAAGCGAGTCTATATTCAACCTCGACAAGGACAAACCAGAGAACAAGCACAGGAAAGATAACACAGAGTCGTCCAAGAAGGGCGTGGACATTGGGGGTCTTGGCGGAAGTAAGGACAGTTTCTCACCCCTTATGGTCCAGACAGAGAGTCCCTCACATTTCGGAGCAGGACATCTGCAGAGTCTGGCTCTCTCTGGCCTGCACAACCAACAGTTCTTCAACCCTCTGAACACCGGACAGCCTCTGCTCTTTCACCCAGGACAATTCGCCATGGGCCCTGGAGCATTTTCAGCTATGAGTATGGGACATCTCTTGGCTTCAGTATCAGGAACAAGCGGCTTGGAAAATGGCAGTCTTCCGGCACAAGGAGCCGGAAGTAGCCCCAATCCATTTCCCTTTCACTTATCTCAGCATATGCTCGCGTCTCAGGTAAGACGTTCTATTGTATTTCAGTGTAATGTCGCTGGCTGTGGATTAATACTCACTCTGTTCATTATGAAACTTGTGATGAATGAAAGGAGGAGTAATACAAGATTTTGCCAAAATCATGAGCAAGAAAAGCTTAAAAGCTTCATGCCCAGGAGTAGTTTATATGCAGACAGCTCCCACAGTGCATGAGTTCAGAGTGTATTTACCTGTTCAGGTGCTCCAGCCTGGTCATGCTGCCAGTCAAACTCCTAACCAAAAACGTGACAATAAATAATAATAAAACACTTGTCAAAAGATGAACAAACTTCTGTGCTATTATTTTAAAAGTGATTTATTTCGGCCAATATGAGATTTTATTTGTTCTCAGTATAATTAATAGATGGGAGTAAAGGCAGAAAACGAGAAATCCTTCTCAAATTACAGACTTGCTGCTAAACATTTATTTATTTATTTATTTATTTAAAAAGTATTTTTCTTTTTGTAATGCAGGGTATCCCCATGCCTCCGTTCGGGGGTTTGTTCCCCTACCCGTACACGTACATGGCTGCAGCAGCTGCTGCGGCCTCTGCGCTCCCCGTCAGCACTTCATCCTCTCTCTCCCAGAACCCTTTCCTGAACAGCTCACGGCCCCGGCTACGCTTCAGCCCTTACCAACTTCCAGTGGCGATTCCACAAAGCACAAACCTGCTCACCACTACCGGCTTGCCAGGTGGCCTAAATCCCTCATCAGGGTCCTCGAAATCAGGCAGCAGGGAGGCGAGTCCTGTGCCTGATCAAATCAATCACAAGGCCACGTCCTCTCAGAGAAACGGCTCTCCCAAGGCCACACTGAAGGAGTCCATTAATGAACTGCAGAACATCCAGAGGTTAGTGAGCGGCCTGGAAAGCCAAAGGGAGCCATCCTCACCCAGGAACTCTCCCAAATGAGCCAGGATCAACAAACCTATCCAGAGCATGACTTGAACTGGCACAGGATGTTATTAGAAAGTGACTATCCGAAGGATGTTCCAGTACTTTAAAAAAAAACCCTTGGATGATCGCAGTGGCAATAGCAAACAAGAAGGAAATAATTAAAGAAATTGATGAATCAAAATGAACTTGGTGCTCTCGTGGTGGAAACTTGAACAGATCTTTAAAAATGCTGCGAAGACAATCTACTACCCACTATATCCTAACGGACTTCATGGAAAACGTGCTGAAAAAGTTGTAAGAATCCAGAAACGAAAATAAAAGCGAGAGGCCAGTTTTAAAGAATGTTAGAGGATGTCACTGCTGCCCACAGAACGGTGGATAAACGGATCAAACGACACTTACAAACTGTTAAACTGTAAATCAATCAAGCTACATCCAAATAAGAAGTGTATTTTAAAAAGGGATTGCATTAAGTCAGTGGACTGTTCTAAGGGGGGCAACTGTGCGCGTGACCTATTTAATGTAATTAAAAAGAAATTCTGTAAATAAGCTATAAGAATCCAAGAATATGCAAATCGGTATTAATTTATTCACAGCTGTACATGTGCGTGTATATACTATTTAGAGTTTAACTTTGTGCTTTTTTTTCATTTTACATGAAGTGTAATATTGTAAATGAAAGCTCCTTCATAGCGCTTGTTGGGTTGAAGCAGATCATTTCTATCTGTGATGCACCGCTGGTTTAATCTGCCTGTGACACGCTAACAGAAACGTGTCTTCTTTGAATAGTTAGTTGAAGAATACTTGTGACTGCCGTCCAAAACCGCACACTACTATAATAATAATAAATAATATGCCAAGAGCAGGTCACCGTAGGGGGGATCCTGAATGCTCCAGATGGAATATGCTAGTATGTGCTTTCTGGAGGACCTCAGGAGCTTCACTCCAAAATGCGAGACTTAAATTGGTCATCATGGACTGGATTAAAGCTCACACATGCTTTCTGAAAATGAACGTGTCGCATTTGACGGTTGTTTGGATTTTTTTTTGTTGTTGGATTCCTTCACACTTTCAATAAAAACGCGTTGAATTAATTTCCATCTTGGCGGAGCAATTTATTAACTTCCTTGAGCTTTATTGCACATTCGTGACCCAAGAAAAGCTGCTTGCTTGATACAGGGGGCATGCTGCTGAGCAATTAATACATTTGGTAAGTCAAGTGTGAATTCTGGAGCGATTACGTAATACCCTTTACTTCAACGAGATTATATCACTTCAAAGCCTATTGATATAAAATCAATAAAATCCAGCGCTAGTTATGTTTTAGTTTAGTAGAATTATCAATTACTAATCAATGCATTCCATTCTGAGACAAAAATAAAACTCAAACATTTTTGCAATTACCAAACTGATGTGCTATTGTGCCCTTAATGATTCTTTTTTTTTTTTGTTTGTTTGTTTGTTTTTTTCAACTGAGTGTTGAATTACACTAACGCTGAGGTCTTAACTAAGATTTGTGAAACAGTTTTTTTTTTTGGATGGCAAATGAAACAGTATTCTTAATCACTTTAATATTTATCACTTTCACACATTGCATGTCACTCGTCGAACCTGGGAGATGGAAGTACACCACCAATCTTTCGTTGCCTAATGAACAATGAATGATGAGATACAGGTTATTGCGCCCTCTGGTGGTCACAGGCCAAATAACATAATCATAAATTTTATTAAAGGAATTACTACTACGAGCGACAATAACAACAATACTACTACTACTAATAATAATAATGATTATTATTATTATTATATTAACAACGATGATAATGCTGATGTGTTGTAATGTGGGCCCCAGTACAGAATGAAATTAGGAAGGATATGGGATGAAGGATGATGGCCTCCAGGCTGCAGACAGTCCTTTGTGTTGCGTGTTTGCTCCGGCGCCTGTCGCCTGGCTGCTTCACACACCCGCTCGGAAAGCACTGCGACCTTCACTTCCAGCTCCTAATTAGAGATTATGCTCGTCATTTTGTTCTCTTTCTTTCTCTTCCCATAACCACAAACCCACATTTGTATTAATGGGCCATTGTTAAACACTGTTCTCTTCAATTAACAGAGCAAGCAACTCGGTTTTATTACTTGTCCAAACTAATTAACCAATAACTGTGCAACAAGACTGCACTTGTGTAAAGCCTGAACATTTACCTATTGTGAATTTTATACAACGGGATATATTTCCCCTCTTCCCTTCCTCACAGAAGACAAAATAAGCTTTCATATATGTGTAGTTTCTCACACTATCAGTTCTTTATCTGCAGACTGAAACTGAACACTGAGTAGTCTGAAAACCTATATAACCACTGAGGGGTAAAGATGACTTCTTACTGATATCACTCCGTCTTGTAAATTCCCAGTGAAACTAAGGATTCTCAGGGCCACTTAAACATTATTGTAATTAACACTAAGCATGATTAAATAGAAGGACTAACCTCTACATACCCACTGACTTTCGTTTTCAGGGTTATGATTGTGTTAATAGCTATATACGAGTTATTAATTTCCCATCAGGTAACATGATTATGATTTGGCTCAATAATAATAATAATAATAATAATAATAATAATAGTAATAATAATAAATCTTCACTTTTCAATTTTTAGAATTTTTTTGTTTTGCAAAAAAAGCTGTACAAAAAGTCCCAAAGAAGATATATTATTATAAACAAAGTTATTATATTATTAAATATATATTATATTATTTAATGAGAGTGCCAAAGTACTAAAGCATTTGTGTAACAAATAACTGATCTTTATTCATTTCTGTTAATTATTAGCTGCTAATAATTATTATAAATTACACAGCAGAAATACACAGCGTTAAATGAACACTCAGCTGTGTTCACACTGCTTTTCCAAATAATATTAATGTTATTTAAACCTTAAAACAAACTTCTTAAATTTAAAGCTGTTGCCTTTTCTAATATTTCCCTAATATTTTGTTGGACAACCTTCTAGCTTTGATTACCGTACACATTCACATTTGAATAGTTTCACAGGCAACATTAATTCCTGTCCAGGTTGACATTTATCTCATATTGACAGCAAGCATTTGAAATCACCCCATAAAGTATTTTGCAGCACAAACCAGACAGGTTTAGGAATAGGCTTCACGCTCCCCTTCACGAATAGATCCGGGAGAATCCTGGCATTGCTATCCTTCAATATGCCCCATCGGAAACAAGAAAAAACATCAGTTGGTGTGTTATTGGTTGTTCAGCACATTCAAGTAATCATGAGTTCATTTTATTCCCATATTACCGTGTTGAGCCCAGAGCTCCAAGTGAATAACACTGCCTCTAATAACTGTCTCCAACGGCTTCTCCAGTGGCATGATTGGTGCATCACTTCACACAACCTTTTCTCTGGGGTCCAAAGTTTACAATAAAATAAAGCATTTAATCCCGGTCAGCCTTACTAATAAGGGCTTGAACAAATTGTCTAATATGTGTTGGTTACATGTTGCAGAAATTACTCTACAGTGGTTAATTAAAAATAGTTTATTAATTATTAATAATTATTCCTTTTTGACCTGAAACTTGCCACCACTGTCCCAAAATCAAAGCCTTGTATTCTGATTAGCCTCACTAACTATTTCTTCTGTTTGGTCCTATCCATGATAATTCCTATCCGTGCGTGCCCAGTGCTCTTACTGTCAGTGTTAAACATGGCCTTACAGCCGTTTTTCTCTCAACTCCTGCAATATAAATCAAAGAAACTATCTGAGAGGACAGGCTTCATCACTGAAAAGGAATGACAGATTCACATGCGCATTGTGCTGTTTGACATCTTGTTCATCTCTGCTAGAGCTTCACTCAGCAAGCAGCATTTTATAGCTTTCGGACTCGATCATATTTTTGTGTTTAAGTGTTTTTAAAAAAGTCAAAAAAGTTCTGACGCAAACAAATCAAACCCCGACCACTTTCATCTAGTGCACTGAACTGCCCCAGTATATGCCAAACACAGCAGTACATTCCTGGCTAGAATTAATTTGAGAGGGAATCTTTGGAGGGCCACTCAGGAATTATTCTCAGGATTTATGCAAAAAAAAAAAAAAAAAGCAGGAAAACCCAAAAGCAAGCACTCACCGCCACCTTCTGGACACACTGGTGTAAATAAAATGAATAATGCATCATTTATAAATATAGTAATACGCACCACATTTTCCAAAAAGCTTCTCGTGAGGTGTAGTGACAGTAACCATGTCTCGTTCACATGTAAACTTTAAAAAAGAGTGTGACATTCACGGATGCAGTAATAACTTGAATAAGAACATACTGAAACGATAGCATGTCGATCGGTCACAGCTTATTTTGTACAGATACAAATATTTATTCATTCATTTTTTTGAACCGCCTAAACCTAATGAGGGTCGCGGGAAGGCTGGCACCCATCTCAGCCGACTCTGAGCGTGGGCAGGGTACACCCTGAACTGCTCGCCAGGCCATCGTAGGACAACCATTCACACCTAAGGGAGATTTGGAACAGTCAATTAGCCTGCTGTGCATGTTTTTGGACAGTGGGAGGAAACCAGAGTACCCAGAGGAAACCCACATGAGCACGGGGAGAACATGCAACTACACAGAAACACCCAGGCCAGGAATCGAACCCAGGCCTTCTTGGTGTGAGGCGGACGTGGTAATTAAAGTGCTAACCACTATATATTGTAAAACGCATACAAGCAAAGCAGGATTATATAAATACACTACAAATGGTCTGCAAAAACAATCAAACAAACAAACAAAAAACAAAAACAAAGAAGAAACAAAAATACAGACAGCTCGGCTCCAATCCCCAACCCCTCAGCCATGTTGGCTTAACAAAAAAACAAAAAAACAAAACAAAACAAGAAACAAACAAAAGAAACATAATTCTAAAGAAAAGTTAAAGAAGTTACATTTGTGGTGCAAATAAACTGAACAATTTGGAGTATTTGCAAATGAAAAGCAGAAATTTGTGTTGAAACGAGAAAAAAGGAAGCCCTGAAGCAGAAATAAGAGAAAGAGGAAGATTGTTTAATTCAGGGGTTTGTACTGAAATGATCTGCATCCAAGTTCTTTGAAAATTTTATGGACAAATAAAAATATTGAAAAAAAAAATTAAAGAAAGATATTGGATATGTCTAAGTGGATATGAGCGCCTATATAGGAACAAGAACTGTTCCAAATGAAAATGACCATCAGCGAACCATTTCATTCACTCCTTTGAAATACAGACAGTCTAGTCCAAAAACAATAATGAAATTTAAACACATTTAAAATTTTAATCCAATTCTCTGCTACTTCGAAGGAAATAACACAGCAATGTCCCATTAAACACAGTCCTGCCACTTATTTTCATCTGCAAAACCGGCCAAAGGTGAACTGGTGATACAATAATACACTCGTTTACCACTAGGTGGCACAGTATCTTCCCTTGAAATACCCACTGCTTCACTTCTCAGACATCAATGCTATGCTTCTAGATATCGTACCTCTACAGTAAGTTAACTGAAAGAATTAAATTATCATTATTATTATTATTATTATTATTATTATTATTATTAATAATAATAATAATAATAATAATAAGGCGGCAGCATGGTGGTGTAGTGGTTAGCACGTCCGCCTCACAGCAAGAAGGTCTAGGTTTGATTCCTAGATTGGGCGTCTCTGTGTGGAGTTTGCAGGTTCTCCCCGTGCTTGCATGGGTTTCCTCTGGGAACTCCGGTTTCCTCCCACTGTCCAAAAACATGCACAATAGGCTAACTGGCTGGTACAAATCACCCATAGGTGTGAGTGCGAATGGTTGTGTGAATGTTGGCCCTGCGATGGCCTGGTTAGCTGTCCAGGGTGTACCCCTTCCTCACCCAGAGTTGGCTGAGATGGGCACTGGCCTCCCCATGACCCTAATTTGGATTAAGCGGTTTAGAAAATGAATGAAGGAATTAATAATAATAAATATTTAGGTTTTGTGGCTTCAATTATCACAAATATTAAATGTGTTTAAAAGTACACTTATATTTTATGTCACTTGTCATTATGAACCAGTTAGAGCAAAACATTAATAACAATTAATAATAATTAATGGATTTGTCCTCTGCACTGGCATGGCCAGCACTGCAGTACTGCTGGCAAAGAGTGATATCCTGGAAAAATTCTTTGTACCCTTCGCCAGGGTCTCCGACTCTGCTTAGGTGCCGTCATACAGATGAACACAAGAGCTTATCAAGGACTAACACTTTGTGCCATGATGGAAGAAACAAAGGGTCACTGAAGGTACGAGACCAACCAGCTGTTATAAAACATACAATCCACACTTTTAAAATTATTGAGTGTGTCCACATCACTGCTATCTTTAAAAGTTAATAACATTGAGCTTCATAATTTATAAAGTATAGTAATGCATCAAAGGGATTCTTTAAGGCTTGTTTGAACATTTATTCATCTCTATATATACCACAAGGTTTCATGCTTTGGGTCCCCATGTCAATCTCTGGTGGCTACCAGAAAAATGAGATTTAAGACTTAAAAATCTCTGTAAATGTGAAATATTTTGCTTTATGACTGTCGTGTTTCAAATGATCTCATATGTTCAATTTCCTCTGGCTACTCCAGTTGCCTTCTGCAATCCAAAGATATGCACATTTGGTTAACTGGCTATTTCAACTTGACCCTAGGTTTAAGTGTGAATGGTTGTGTGTGTTGCCCTGTAATGGTCTGGTGAGCTGTTCAGGCTGTTCCTCTTCTTGCTCCACTGTCAGCAAGATAGGCTCCAGCCTTCCCGTGATATTAATTAATAGGATTAAACAGTTCTGGAAATGGTAAAGAAAGAGAATGAAATCAATCAATCAGATTTTTTTTCCCATCAGAAAACAAACGCATGCTTAACCGCTATCACAGAAATAAAAATCTTGATCACAGCATCCTTATATCAGTCTGTATGGAAAAATGGACTAACACAGGGGTGCTCAATCCTGCTCCTGGAGAGCTACCTTCCTGAATATGTTCGCCCCAACCATAATCATACCCACCTGACCATCCAGTCATCTAATCAAAGCTTCAGACTCTGAAATGAAGTCTCCATATCAAAGTGTGAAGCCTTGATTAGATGACTGGATGGTCAGGTGGGCAAGATTAAGGTTGGAGCGAACATATTCAGGAAGGTAGCTCTCCAGGAGCAGGATTGAGCACCCCTGGACTAACAAGTCATGTGCAGGAATGATTAACAGATACCAAAAACATCTAGTTACAGTTATTACTGCACAAGAGGGTCCAAAAATAAAGTTCACATTTTGCCACCCACAGATATGTAATACTGAACCAATTTCTCTAATACATAAAAGATTTATTTGAATTATTTGTTTATTGTAGTTCTACTATTAGGACTTCCTTTTAAGATTTTTTCATTGTATTTATGCAGAAATATAAAGAAAAATTCTCGAGGTCACACACATTGAAGCATGGCTGAAGGTATTGTATATTTAACTAGCAGTCTAAAATAATATGAAAAAATATTGTTCGTAAGTAAGTGAAATGGTGAGATGAGCCACTGTCGCCATGTTCATGACTGTGGGCGTGTACTTCTGGCATTAACTCAATGGTGTGTTAATACTTGAGTGAGCAGGACTGCTGGCTCTATTATGCTCTAACAATAATTCTTGTCGCCTGTTTTTAGGCGTTTTGTCCTGAGAAGGTTCAGTACAAATAACGACAAAATTATTCTGACTCTTAATCTTCTTCATCTTCATTTCAGGACTATAACGCCGTCATCCAAAGGGGAAAAGGGCTCATTGAATGGTTTGTACAGTAAGTCATATGTCATGGCCTCCATACTCGCCACGTCTCAACCAAACTGAACATCAGTTGAGGATTTTGGAATTATGTGTTAAACAGTGCTGTTCTGGTCATTAAATGAAGCATTCCCATTTTTATTTACAAACTCCAATCACAAAAAGTGTAGATGGGTATGAAAAATGCAAATTAAAAACCAAAAGCATTGATTTCTTCATTTACTTGGATTTTATTGCAAGTCAATATGAACTGAAGATATTTCATGTTTTATGTATCTAATCAACTTCATTTCATCTGTTAATATACACCCACTGCTGCACTGCAGGCCTGCGACACATTCCAAAAGAGTTGGGATGGGGTCATTTAAGGCTAGTAATGAGGTAACACAATTAAATAACGATGTGTTTAGAACAGATAATATCATTAGGTGACTGCAATCATCTGGTACCAAAACAGAATCCAGGAAAGATTTAGCACTTGATGAGCAAGGATAGGCTGAGGATCTCTGGTTTGTCAATAAATGCATGAGAAATATATTAATGTTTAAAAGCAGTGCTCCTCAAAGAAAGACAGGAAGCGATTTGGATAGTTCACCATCTGTATCTGTATCTAGGGTGAATTCACTCATGAGCGAGGAACCCCTCCCTGGACTTCTTCCAGCGGACTCTGTCTTTTGC
>JAQNCB010000013.1:16851921-16865488 GCA_030068295.1 Euristhmus nudiceps
CACACACACACACACACACACACACACACACACACACACACACACACACACACACACACACACACACACAAAAATGTTCACAATCACATGCACACCTAGGGGCAATTTGCAACTCCCAAATTGCCTAATGTGCATGTCTTTGTACTGTAGGAAGACACTGCCGTACCCGGAAGAAACTCATGCGAGCACAGGGAGAACAGGCAAACTCAAACACCCTTACCAAGCCGCAGACTCGCACCCAGGAACTCCTTGCTGTGAGGTTGGCGTGCTAACGACTATGCCACCCTGCCGCCTGATATCATCCATCCATCCATCATACTCAACAATATGAAATATCTAATACATCAGTATTACTCACTGAAATCGAATCTCTAATACATACCTTCCCAAAGCTTGATTTAGGGCCCGGTAGGCCTGGATCTCATACCATCGGCCACCAGGAAGAAGCCCTTTGGATTTACTGTGCTGATCATTGTATTTCATCTTTAGTTCAACCTGTAACCCAAATTAAACATATGGACTTAAAAGAATTAAAAGAAAAACAACATTTTTTAACACTTGAGCCAAATATGACAAGCTGACCAAAACTACAATACTACAAACAGAGTAAATATCTCTTGAGAAGTATATAAACTAGCACTTACATTCAATTATATTACTTCTGCTCAGCAAACAGAAATCTGCTGAATGCTGAAAATGTACTTCTACAAAACAGCAATAGTAAATTCCAGGTCATCTCTAAACAGCTATCAATATATTATTCAAAAGGGGCTAAAGAAACATTCCGTCAGAAACGCCACATGTTCAATCACAATAATTCAGACCAGCTACCTGAACAGGTGTGGGGCAGCCGGAGCCTAATGTTAAGAGAAATGGCTTTGGGCCCAAAATGTGTGGCGGTGGGGTAGTGAGCTCCACCTTCACTTCCTCCACATTCATGGCTGAGGTGCCCTTGAGCAAGGCACCAAACCCCCAACTGCACTCCGGGTGCCCCCAATGTGTGTATGGCAGCCCACTGCTCCAAGTGTGTGTGTGCTCATTGTTTACATGTGGATGTGCACTCATTTCGATGGGTTAAATGCAGAGGCAATCATTTCCCTTGTGGGATTAATACAGTATAACAAAACCAAGGTGGCCAAAAGCTTTCATAAACATTAACCCACACTTACTGTTTTGTTTGTTTTTTGGATGGACGAGGCTTTGGACAGACTGATTGGGCCACTGAACGACACAAGACTTGCCATACAAATGCCAAGGTGTTGTCCATCACTTTTCACCCATCGCTCTGCTTTTTAGCACTAACCTTTTAGAGCTGACAAGTGAAAAGTTCAATTCCCGTTGGGAAGGACAGGTTGGCAAGGCTTTCTAACTGCTTATGACAGGTACCGTGTGTTCAGTGGCACCCGCTTAGAGCCAAAAGGCCATCACCGGGGCAGGTACAGCCTGCTCCAGGCAAACAACAATATGCTTTGCCAACAAACCTAAGCTAAATCGACACTGATATTCTGGATATACATTTGTGAATTTAGGTTTTGCAGATATTGAGCCCGAAATTTTAAATGATTTAATATTATTATTATTATTATTATTATTAATATCACAACACACACACACACACACACACACACCAACACACACACCTGTCTGTCCCCCATAAACACACACAACAAACCTTTATTTTCTTGGATAAAATATACAGTATCTTCAGCATTCCAAAGTGTAATATTTAGGTTTGTGTTTCCTCAGTATTAGATGGTATCTTTGCCATACTTCCCAACCTTAATCTACACCTACAGTTGTCCTAAGGCAAAATAAATGCTGACACGAGATGATGACAGACTCCGATCCAACATGAATGAATGACGCTCTGGTCATCAAATGGAAAAGGCCACTAGCTCAAGGCTGCCGATGTCAACTAATTCCAATCAGGGTCCATTTCAGAATATGGGTCTTCACCTCCCTGCAGTATATTAACACCCGATTCGATATGACAGGCTGCATATGTGAAAAAGCCAGTTCTGGCTGTGGGCTAAATCTCCTCAACGTGCAAGAAACCACAAGCTGAAATGGAATTTTTTTAAATGTCAGCAGATAGCCTTCTTCAACTTTACCTGTTCATCCCTAAAAACAGACACTGACAGAGCAACATGCTTCATGACTGACAAACTGTGTAATCACCAAGCAAACAAAATCAGACTGATTTATTTTATACGGATGCATCAGTGTACTTTGCAAAAAATCATATTCACATCCCATAATGGCTTATTTCATACAAGAAATAGACCTTTTCCAATTTTTAAAAAATATATATTGTAGTCAATTGTAATTTTTATAATAAATCGTCATTATTCCATTATTACTAATAAAAATTAAAAAATAGTGATCTGCATAATCATCTCCATGACCCCTGGACACTAAATTAACTTTAAAACTATTGACTTATTTTGCGATGTTGAATGATCTTAAATATCGACTTTCATGTGAAGCTTTACAAACCGATTTCATGCCATGTTTCCGATAAGAAATTGGTCTCAACAATTCCGTTTTTTGTTTTTCCAAACAACGAAGCTGAACCACAGAATGGGAAGGTAAATGTGGAAGCCTTTCAATGCTTATGAAAAAGAATTATTGTGCAAGAGAGGGTGTGTATGTGGGTCATATTATACTGTTGTGCTCTGATAGATCTGCAAAAGCTGCATCTGAAGCAGCCCACTATGCTCAGTAAC
The DNA here is from genome assembly GCA_030068295.1 of Euristhmus nudiceps. Classification (NCBI taxonomy): domain Eukaryota; kingdom Metazoa; phylum Chordata; class Actinopteri; order Siluriformes; family Plotosidae; genus Euristhmus; species Euristhmus nudiceps. Next base: position 16,854,648 of record JAQNCB010000013.1, read on the forward strand.
CTGTGTGAGAGTGCGTGCCTGTGTGTAAAAGTGAAAGACAGAAAGCCTGTAGGCAGATGAGCCACTGTGCTCTGTCAGTTATGAGTATCAATGCCTTCTATTGGCTCTTCCTTGATGATGTCATCTACTCGACCCCAGGAAGCCATAAGGTCTCAGTATCAGCCCTGCTTCACTTTAAAAAATTAAATAAAATAATTCAATACACTTTTTCAACAATGTGAACAGAATTCTATGAGCCATACACAGTAGGAATCTTTCCTTTATTTTTTTTAGCTGGCAAAATAATCTATTACTGCCATGCAATGCATTACTCATTTGAACAGAAAGGCTTTTAACCCAATCACACTGAAGAAGCGCATGACTTTGGAATGGATTACAGTCATCCCTCGCTATATCGTGCTTCAGATTCTGCGGCTTCAGTGCAGCGCGGTTTTTTCAAAAATATTCATTAAAAAAAGGAAATTAAGGAAATATGTTCAGGGAAAATGTTCAGGGAAATGCCACAAGGTCACTACCGACTCCGGTTGGGGACTCGGCTCTGAAATCTCGCAAGCTGACTGGTCGAGATGAATTTCCCAGCATTCCCAGCAAGAAGAAGAAGAGGAAGTGGAAGTCAACCGGCAAAGTGAGTAGAGCCGAAGTAAAATTACGTTAAAATTGCTAAAAACACATTTCTTACACTTTATTTACATCTATGCACAATTACATGCATGTATTTTATATTATTTATATTTTATTTACATCTTATGTGTTGTTTTTGAATGTTTAATTGTTATTATAAGCATTTATACTGTTGAATATGTATTTATTGATATTATATACATTTATACATTAAATACATTATATATATTATATACCGGTATATATTTACGTACATGTCAGTCGGGGGGGTCCATCCTACTTGGCGGAAATTTGGCATTCGCACACGGTCTCGGTCCCCATTAACCCACAAAAAGTGAGGGTACATGTACATGCTTATGCGCTTATGGCATCATCTCTCTCCTATGTGCTGATGTTGGGTTCCCATTAAAGAAAACTTATTTCAATAGCATAACATTTTTATGCAATATCTAAATATCTAAAACTTTGTGGAGGGGGTGGTCATGACTACATGACATTACGTTATAGATGGCATCATCAAAACAAATTCACATTGAAACCTTGCATCGGGAGAAGTTCATTTTTTGGAGCTCTGTTTATAGGCAGTGCCTAAATCATCATCTTGTTTATCGCCACAAAAACAGGTACACTGCTGTGACTGATTATTTAAGCAGACTTTAATGTTACTGGATTCTTTTACCCTTTAAAACTTGTGTCCTTGGAATTCCAATATGATTTAAGTGTTATGCGGAATAACTTGTGTAAAATTTCACCAAGTAAGTCAGAAATCCAAAACATGCATGAGCTGCTACAGTAATAAAATTACTTAATAAACATCGTCCCTTAGAAAATCTGTCGAGCAATTACACGAGTCACAAAGCAAGTGTGAGGAAAACTGTGATCTCAATCTTAATAAATGTTAGTTAATTAATTAATAATAATTAATACATTAAAAAAAAAAAATCAATCACACAGGCGAAACTGAAACTCGCATGCTTTGGACCTTGTAGTGGATAAAACTAATAGAAATATCAATTGTGTGAGAAAAGTATAGCAGTGTATTAATGAAAGGCAAAGTGCTGTTTTAAAGGATGTCCACCTTACAGAAAGAAGGTCCTGGGCTTGGTTCCTGGGCTCGGATATTTCTATGTGGAGTTTGCATGCCTCCAGGTACTCCGGTTTCCTCCCACATTTCAGCGACATGCACATTAGGCTAACTGGCTGCTCCAAATTGACCCTAGATGCGAATGGTTGTGTGTGTGTGTGTGTGTGTGTGTGTGTGTGTGTGTGTGTGTGCATATTGCCCTGTGATGGTCTGGCAAGCTGTTCAGGTTGTACTCTGCCACCCGCGGCCTAATAGGATGAAGGTCTGCGGGCTTTTACACCCGAGCCCAGTGGCTCATCAGTGCCGGTGCTTATCCCGGGTTTCTGTAGCAACTAGGAGTTCAACTCCTCCTGGATGGGACTCTGGTCCATCGCGGTTTACCTTCCCAGTATTTTTTACTGGTACCCATTTATACTGCTGAGTCACACTTGGGGTAAAAACCTTGCCCTGGGGTCTTAGCACAGTCGGGGTCTCACAGAGACTCGAACCCACAACCTCCTGATCATGAGCCCAGCACTCTAACCGCTACGCCACCAGCCCCACTAAAAGGATTAAGCGGTTCTGCAAATGAAGAAGTGAGTGAAGGTTGTTTCACTATTAGTGTACGGAATGTATGCGTCATTGATTTAAAGAACAGGTTGTTACATAAAGTGCTGTCAATGAACTAACACACAGTCTAACGTAGTTTCTCTCTATGTTTAACGATGTAGCATCACAAAACCTTTATCAGCCACTGATGGTAAATTATCTGGCGCAGGCTAATGCAGGCTAAGAAACAATCATGGAAGTGGTCTGTCAAGCATACCATGGTGCTAACCACCTCCTGGTGGAGGAGGAAGAGGAATGCACCCTTTTCTCCTTTGGCTAGGAAACATTAAAAGCCTCAAACAAGGATAGCAAACAAAAACCCACCTGTACACCCATATCCAAATGGCAAGACCAAATTTCCAGGACAGCAACAATGGGAAATTTTTTTTAATTATAATAACCTTTGCCCAGCAGTAAAGTAGCCATTGCTCCAACAGTTTCTGCTAAGGTAAAGAACTCAGACATGTCAATCACCCACGTGTCCCTCACAGTGACAGATACAGTACAGAAAACTTCAATATACTCTGACAGCAAGGTAGAGGGAGGGGGGGAGCTTAAAGGTCAAGATGATATGCTAAGGACAGAATAGAAACGGTACAAACGCCATGAAATTATTTCATGGATCACAGAAAAGGAAAGCTAATGCTTTGTGCACAGCTGGTTTTTTTTCATGATCTTTCAGAAGATTCCCGTGAAATACCAGCGCTGTTACAATAAAGCCACAGCCATTATTTACAGTCAGAGAAACTAGTAAAATTTTGCAAGTTCATACTTTAAGCTACTAAACCTGGTGTTTAACTGACGAGAATAAACAGAACACTGATGGATTTCCACCCTGCAGAACAACACTTCAGGACATTGACCTTTTGATTTTTTTTTTATTAAGGCCTGATTATAAACTCTGGCAGTACTGAAAATTACAGTAAAGCATTTCATAGGACATTGTTCCTTATTGTCCACGTTTTTAAAATAATAACAACAACAACATAAATACTGCTATAAGGAAAGATACCAATAAAATAACCTGAGAGCTCAGAGGCACAGATCACTACCTGCAGATCTTTGATGTTAGGGAAGGGAATGCCAATAGTGACCACTGCTCTGGCATTGTCATCCGTAAAATCCAGTCCCTCACTCACTTTCCCTCTGCAAACTGCAATCAGCAGTGCTCCATCTGTGCAAAGACAAAAACAAGTTAATATCACAGCTGCCCTATAAATTCTTGCATGAAAGGGACTTTACCGAAAAACACAAAAGTTCACTTTAACCCCAGAACAGAAGATGAACAGTGTTTACTCCCACCTCGGGCTCCACTTTCTCCGATAGCTCTGTAGTAAGTTTGGAGCAGCTCATCAAAATCAGTCTTGGCTCCTCCACGTGGTTCTGTAATCACTGCTTTTTGCTCTTCAAGCTTCTCCCATAAGCCTGTGTTCATCCAGCGATCCCTCAGTTTATCCAGCATCTATGCAGGCACACAGATTTAACAGTGGCTTCCTCACTATATACATGTTCCAGAGTACGAATATTCACCCAGTGAAAGGAATACTATATTTATGCATGAATTTTTATCATTTTCAGAGTTCAGTTACCTGCAATTAGAAGCAATTTCAGGCTCGAGTCAAACATAGATGAGAACATAAATATTGAGTGGGGCCGGTGGCGTAGTGGTTAGAGTCCTCTACTCATGATCAGGAGGCTGTGGGTTCGAATCTCTGTGAGACCCCCTCCGTGCTAGGACCCCTGGGTAAGGTCTTAACCACATGTGTGCCTCTGTTCACCCAGCAGTATAAATGGGTACCAGTAAAAAATACTGATAAGGTAACCTGCGATAGACTAGCATCCCATCCAGGAGGAGTTGAACTCCTACTCGCTTCACGCTACAGAAACCAGGGATAAGCACCAGCACTGATGACCCACTGGGCTCGGGTGGAAAAGCCCACAGACTTACCGACATAAATATTGGGATTCAATGCCGAAACTACAGAACATTATTTTCAGAGCTCAAACTTTAATGCATACTTAAGTTTCATGAAGAGGTTGTAAAAGAGCTGCACACAGAGGGTGAACTAGGAGTTAAATGTTAGTCTGACCAAGGACTTCTTGTTTTATTTATGTTTATTCTTCTGCAATATTAGTGTGAGTAAAGAGCAGTAAAGTACAGTGCCGCAGTCTAATGGCTTGATGGAAGCTCAAAACATCACACTAAGATTTTGCTTTTTAAATGCAAACATATGTTAAAAATGTAAAAAAAAATTAAGAAGTAAGAGCTATAAGCACAAAGTAACCATAGTGCTTGATCTCCAAACTATGGGCATTTGTTTCTAATGGTTTTTTTTTCTTTTAAACAAGAAATCAGCTTCAATAACTAAAATTACTGCCATATTTATATTTATTTGCTAACAATAATATTAAATTAAAGTAATGATTAAATAGTTTATATTCTTTACACAAGTGAATGATATAAGAAAACACAAATCAAAATAATTGCACATGCTGGACCAAGGCCTATTTGTTAGAGATGTTCCAATATCATCTATTCCTTACCCAGACTTGACTTTTCAGTACCTGCTGATACGACACCTATGCATTAAAAATATATATAAATTTTTGATGACAGCTGTCTACCATTTACTCTGTGAGGATCTGTAAATATGAACACATATTTGCAGAGAAGTCCAACACATTATCTCTTAAAGTTATCTAATTTGTCTGTGACCTGCTTTGCTTTCGTACTGTCTTTGTGAAATTTATCGTGTGGTTTGAATGCACTTTGCTGCAATTCATCCTTTTATTCCCCTCTCTTGACTTCCGTGAACCTGCACAGTGCATCTTTTTTGGTATATACGAGGGGTAGTCAAAAAGTTAGACAAATGCCATAATTTCTTTATGGCATTTGTCTGAGAACTTTTTGACTAACCCTCGTAATGTATTAATTCTGCAAGAGAAATTACAGTCTGCTTTAAACCCATCCAAAGTGATTACACCCACACACACCCGGAGAGCAGTTCGGGGTAAGGTACCTTGCCCAAGTACACTTCAGTTATGAAAATGGAGGAATGAGAGTTTTGCTCACTGCCCCAACTCATCATAATTTTTTTGTACCTGTTCAGTCTTTAAATGTTTTATAAGATAGCTGGTGTTGAATTTGGCAACACTGGTGCCAACCCTTCTAATTGTTATTTTGCAAAATGTACAGGTCGCTGTTTTATTGGTGGGACTCTCCAAAGTAAAATATTTCCAAATTATGGACATTACACTAACTGTTGTTAGCATTTCATGGGTCTTCTTTGAGCCGGTTCTTCTTCACTGCGATAAACAAATTCTGGTGAGGTTTTCTGCAGCTCAGAATAAAAACTAATTTCTGGTATTGAAATCAGCAGCTTAATTTGTGTAAAATCACTATTTTATCATGTACTATTGGGTTGGTGCATAGAGTGGGATACTTGCTATTACCAATCCGCCACTTTTCGCTGGTTTTTGTAGCATTTCTGATACTGGTATCGGCACAACTCTATATTTTATAAATTGGAGAAGATTAATGAATGTAGGCATTAATTGCCAGAATACCAAATTCTACAAAACCAGATTTAATCTTGTGTTTTCCATGCATCACAGTAACATTCAATTTGTTTTCATTTTTAAATGTTATGCTTTTATATTACAGTGAATATCAGCATAAAAAGCGCTCTAAACTGTCTGTGTGTAATTCTCCCTAGTGGAGCTTCGGCACGGCCGGGAGTTCATGGGAGCTAATTGGCCAAGCTTTGACAGGGGACATGGATGGCATACGCTTACTTTTCTGTCACTCACAGCGATGGCCAGCCAATCGTGGGTGTCTGTGAGCTCTTTCGTTCAAGGGGCGGATAGTGTTTTCCCTCCAAGTGTGTTAGACTACAACTAAATACACCACAGTTCGAAAAGAATGTCGGTGGTTAGCATTGCATGTCATGGAGGGGTCGTGCGCATGCTTTCACATCTCCCTGTTTGGTGGTGGTCATGTAATAGGGAAGGCAATACCTGATCTGATGGAATTGGATACAACTAAATTAGGGAGAATGGGGGGGAAGCAAAAATAAAAATAAATAAATAAATAAATAAAAATCATATCTGTATCAACACAACCTATGCGCTATCAAAATTGATCTAACTTTTGTACTGCCAGGTCACTAGAAGAAGTTGCCTCCTCTGAATACTACAGTTTAAGAATAGCGTTTAATAGGTTGGATACGAGAGCAAGGCTGCAGATTATAGATTATAAAAGATATGATCCAGGTGCGAGTCTTAGCTAAACTTCAAATCTAATTTTTTTAAACCATGGGTTGAGATGTTATAAATTTGCAGTTTTATGTACAAAAAGTGTTTAATGTCTGAATTGCTAAACAGTCACACATCTAGTTCCCATGTATCTCAAACCAGCTTTGAATGATTAAAATAAATGAATGAATAAAAATAAATAAATAAATAAATAAATAAATAAATAAATAAATAAAAAAGACCCTGTGCAGTAGTAGAAAAGTCAGTGATTCTCTATTCACATTTCCTTTTGGGTAAGCATGCTTCCTCAATCAAAGAGAATGCTGACTGGTTTGGAAATGTGCTAGCGTGGGTCAGGTAGAAGTTCTATACTCAGTCGAAAACAAAACAAAAAAAAAAGGAAAAAGTTCACACACTTTCGTTGTGTTTCGTCACCCATGCTTTACAAAATGTTCAATGCACCATATGAGGAAAAGTAAACAGACAGCGCAAATCAGCTGTATACACATTTGACATAATAATAATAAAAAAACAGCAACAACAGACCAAAAAAACAGACACAAAAGCATTTATTTTGTGTCAAGATATAAAAAGAATAAAAGAAACATTATGCATGACTCATTCTTTTGATGGATCAGGTCACTGTACTAAGCGCCCTGAATTTACTTTGAGGGACAACGTTATTAATTTCCTCCCAAGCCAAAGTGTAAACTGATAACCCTCGTGTAATCTGATATGAAAATCCTGGACCTTAAAAGACAGGAACATGTGCAAGCACAAAGACTCTCGTGTAAGCTCATTGTTTATATTCCCAGAGCTGTAATTTGTTAGGCCTTATAAAAACGGGTGAAATACAATATAGTGCCAGTCCAGGAGCCTTTTGGCTTGCACGGTAATGGTCTTAATGCTTTTATCTCTCAGACACTGTAAGTAAACATCGCTCTGTGTCTGCCTCCATGCTGCCATTTAATTATGTACACATTTTTCCATAGCCCTCATCCTCGTACATTGGAGGCCAGTTCAAAAGCAGCCTGTGAAAGTGGAATCCATGCATGCAATAGGACTGAATATCAAGTCTACATCAGACATCCATGTGTGCTTCATTAGATAAGCAGCGGGGGGGACGACGACCTAGACTTTCTTTTCTCAGCTCCGGCTCTACTATTTACTGTAATTAGTGTTATGATGAGAACTCCTTAAATGCTGCATTGCAGAAAACAAGAAAATGGACAAACATGAAATGCCAAACAAAGTGGGTTACTACAGGTGGGAGGAGTAAAACATACAGTAGGGCTAACGGCACAGTGAATATAGCAGTGAATGTTGTCGTACAAGTGCACAGCCTGTATTCAAGACTAATTCAGAAGCATTATCTAACAAGAACAGTGTTTTTTTTTTTTTTGCCCATGAGGCTCAGAGCCCAAAACAATAGTTTAAAAATGTCAAAATACACACTTAACAGATGGTCAGGTAGAACAGCAGTGACTATGACGGAGCTTGGTAAAAATGAACAAACGTCCATCAAACATTCAACACCACAAAACAGGCTCTGATAATGTTTAATGTTGTTGAGTTTTGGACCTAATCATTTTCTGTATCCATCACATATCGAGCAAAAATTGTTCAGCTTCCCTTGAAATTGTCCTTATTTAGTTGAGACTGAGACTGAAATCAACTTCACTGGGATCATTATATTGCATGTTATGTACAATAAAAAAATGGGCTTATGACACCACGGAACCACTACTATAAAAAAGGAAGCATGGCCACATTTCAAACTTTTAATAGAATCATCAAATTATTTCATGATTTTTCATGTCATAATACATCACAGTATGCCTAGGAAAACATTCAAAGCTATTCCGACTGATCACCTTTATCCTAGAGCAGGGATTCCCAACCTTTCCCAACTCAGAGCCCACTTGAAGGTCTCAAAAGTGTCTGTGCCCCCCTCGTGCCACAGCCCCAAAGACCACAGCCACCGCCCAATATAAACTACGAATAAATAAGGGCCAAATAATGCGTTCTCAGATGCGATTAATTTTGATGAAACATGCTCAAAAATCAAGGGAGCATTTGTCATGTACAATGTTAAACTGAACAACAACTTGATTTCACCGAGGCTTTGAGTGAACAAACATAGCTCAACTTAGAGAGAGAGAGAGAGAATTTCTTTGACAGCCCAGTTGCAATACCTTCGTGGCCCACAGGTTGGGAAACCCTGTCCTAGAGTAAATCAATAATATACTGGTTGGATTGATCTTTTTCAAAATGGCAGTGTCCACAGTGACAAAACAAGAGCTCACAGAATAGTTTAAAGAGCATGAAAATGTCAATCTTCACTATCACCAGAATTTAACCAAGTTAAAATCCAGGGGAGAATTTAAAGATGTTTCTTTTATTTCGAAATACAGTATTAATCCTACAAAAGAAACTATTATCATTGCGTGCCCTCCATCAACATTATGAGAATACCAGCTGAGGGAATATCATATGATAAGGAACTGCCATTATCATCTAGCGGTTATACGCCTCGACCTCTGACCTTCAAAATCTAATCAGTTAAGTTAAGGTGGACATTTTGCAAAGTTTAAGGAAAACCTCTCAAAGCGTTCTAGAGATACATCGTTTACAAGAACGGCCCAGACGGAAGGACAGACAATCCAAAAACATGATGCCTCTAGTCCTGGCTATTGCCGGAACAGAGGCATAAATGGTACTTAGTCGCCCAAAAAAGCAATGAAAAAAGTGTTCTTTATAGCACATGTTTGAGCTCCTCTTTACAGGAACAGGATCATAGGTTTTACTGCATTGAGATGATTATACATTTCTGCAGTCGTTAAAAACAAAGTAACAGAGATACCTACCTCAGATATAGATTTTCAATATTCTTCAGGACTTTTTTCAGTATTTTTGAAAAATTTTCAATAACACTTCTTGCACACACATGAATTAGCAACAAATGTATTTGTAAGCAATATTATTGACATATTTATTTTACATCATACTTAAAATCTAGAAGTAGGATGGCAACACCATCATATGACTCACATGACAGAGACAGAGAGAGCGCGCGAGACAGACAGGGAGAGCGCGCGCGTGGGCGAGACAGAGAGAACGCGTGGGTGGGCGAGACAGACAGGAAGAGCGCACGTGAGACAGACAGGGAGAGCGCACGCGAGACAGACAGGGTGAGCGCGTGTGCACGCGAGACAGACAGGGTGAGCACGTGTGCACGCGAGACAGACAGGGTGAGCGCGTGTGCACGCGAGACAGACAGGGAGAGCGCGCGGCCTTTTTATTTTTTCAGATAAAATAGCACCCTGCAACGTAACACCGTATTTACATCAACTTTCCGTACAAAATACGGAGAATCCGTACTGGTAGGCATCTCTTAAGTAAAAACAAAAAGGGCGATAACTGTTTTTAAAAATCACAAAGCTGAATAAATAATATCTAGGTGTTGTGGGCAAAATTATAAAATCAATATTGACCCCTGTAAAATGGACATCAATACAGTAAAATGGACAATGACCCTGCTCTCCAAGGGCATGTTTTAATGTAGAGACGCATGTAGGTACTGATTTGCGGTGTACTGACTCCCTACTGACACCACTGTAAATACATTGCTCTCTCTTCCCCTTTGACATCACCACGTCTCTGATGTTCAGACACAGACTGTCCATGTTTATGCCAACACACATTAAGTAATGGAAGCTGCTTGGTCGATGGACATCATTAATGAAACATACAGACCCTGGTGGTGGCAGGCGTGGAAGGGTAGCGGATGTCAATAATCAATCTTCAAATATGACTGCGACAATTACGCCGGGGTTGGAGACGAGTGGCGCCTGGGCCACCTGCTGGCGAGCAGCTCTGCTCCTCTGAGCTGAAGCAGAGCGGGCCATTAGCACAAGGCCAACAGTCCCAGAGCTAAGAGCAGCAGATAAAGTGCAAGATCGGCTGGAGGATGGATCCGGTTTTATCTAGTCAAGAGCACGTCTTCCTAATGCGGAGCTTTGAGAAAGGAAGTTATTCACTTCAATTGCCATGATGGCTGCTGGCAAAATATTTACTCTGAAATACACGTGAAGCCAGTGTTCAGAAGTGGACCATGTTGCTCAAACCCTCTTTCTCTTGCTGCCGAAGAAGCATTAACAGAATCCTTTGGACCTGATGCTGTAAACAGTCTTAAAGCAAAATATAACCCTAATTCTAAAACTGAATGAATGTTTCCTCGGGACTTTTACCTCACGTTTCAACATAGGAAAAAATGTGTATGTATTCTGTAATT
>JAQNCB010000013.1:17260476-17275763 GCA_030068295.1 Euristhmus nudiceps
TAAATGCCCCCCCCCCCCCCAACCAGTTTAAAGGATTCTTGACATTAATGGGCCAGTTATTTTTGGTCATTCTATTTCTGGGTCAGTAGCAGACATTTATAGGCCGTTTTCATTCTGAGTGGATAGCATGCTTGACTGACTGATTGATCAAGGTGGACAGGGCAGATTCCAATCCACTCATCTCCAGAATTACATGTACTTGACCATTTTAAATGCTGGCCCAGGTAAGGCCCAATTCCAGCCATGACCACATCTTTATTTTAGACCAGTGGGGGAAAACCTGGGCAACATCTGAAACAGCAAATCAGGTACATCTTATATATCTATCAAATCAGGTCTATCATCTCCATCGTTCCAGCAACACTAGCACCAAGCACAACAGTGGAAGACTTTATTATTATTATTCTTTTTTTTTTTAATGGCAGTCAAAAAGTTTTAGCCTTGTTAATCCTGCCCTTTGGCCACTGACAAAAGCAGCTTTCAGTCTAGACCAGAAAAGATTTTGTGCTATTCTTGAACCAGTCTTGCTGGCTGAGAACCGGTTCTTTGGCTGTAAATCTATGAAGAACTGGTTCAAGATTAGCCGGTGGATGGAAAAGGCTTTTGAGGTGCCATGGTAGAAAAGGGGTATGAGGGAGAAAGCTGTCAACCTTGGCTTTGCTTATCTTTTAAAAAAAAAAAATCAATGCAGTCTTTTAAAATATGTGGTTGTGTGCACGTGCACCCATGTCTATCTGTTTTGCAGGCGACAGAAGGGAATCTGCTGATCAGCTCCTCCACTGATCACACTTTGGCAGTGTGGAAAGATCTGGAACACAAGCCTCTTCATCTGTACAGGACTCCATCTGATCCCATCCATGCCTTTGACCTCTATGGTGCTGAGATTGTGGCAGGCACCGTAGCCAACAAGATAGGAGTATACTCCATGATGGACATCTCTGCCAGCCCAGCTAGTTGCACCAAACTCAGCTCTGAAAACTTCCGCGGAACCCTCACCAGCCTGGCTGTGCTGTCCACCAAAAGACTTCTGCTGCTGGGTTCTGAGAATGGTGCGATCAGATTGCTTGCTTAAACACATATAAAGTTGTAGCACAAGCAGCCCTGGTGTTGAGTATCTCATTAATACATTTGCTCTTTGTACCAGTGCTGGCTCCTTCTCAAAATAGGAAAAAATATTCCAAGATGGTGTTCATTTGATGCCCTTTTCAGCTATTGTGGGAAGCTTGGTTAATTAAGAATGTCTTAGCACCTTTGTCTTACTAGGGTTTAATAGAATATTCACTTATGTCTTTACATAATCTAAAAATCACATGATCAACTTCACAAACAATTTATATACTTTTTTATACGTTTTATCTATGGAGTTTGTGACCAGCTGATATTTATGTACAAGAAATCCAAGAATCTCATTTCTTATCCTGAACAAAAAAAAAAAAAAGTTTCTTTAGATGAGTGGATAAGAACTCCTCAGGAATGTTGAGCCTATCATGGTTCCACAGTAGTGTTTACACTTTCAATATAGGTGTAGAAAAGCACCAAAAAAAAAACCCCACTGTGTGAATCACAGATCAAAACATTGACAATGCTATAATATTACCATGCATCTGAGGTATCGAACTACTATGCAGTATTTTTGGGTTTTTATTGGTATTCTATGTTGTCCTAAGTCATGAGTACCTATATTCATGAACACAAAAGTGGACCTTAATTATGTGAAAGGTATATTCCAAGGACCCAATTCTTTTGTTGTATATTGTTGTGGCATATACAGTTAGGTAAAGGCTTTTTTCCCCCCATTGGATGAACTCTATATCTATATATAAATATATGTGCATCATGGTAAATGAGGAAATATCTAGCCATAGATTATCTGTATGAAGAGGTTGAGTAACAGGTCAATAACCCCATATTAAATGGGATTTACATTAGTGTGCAACAGTGAATTGTTACATTGTTTGGATTGTTTTCCAAAAATAATCAGTGTTCATAATTATATTAATGCATTTCTCTTATGTATACCTGTAGCAATATTTTAATCCTAATATACAGTATACTTGTGTATCCTAGAAACTAACCACTGATCATAGGAATGTGATTTGTATGCACTTAGTAAGTAGTCTTATTTGACATTCCAATCAGACAGTAATTATTTTGATGCTGAGTTTATAAAATTTGCTAAGTAAAGAATAATGTATTTCAAGATTAAATTTAAATCCATGTGAAAATCCTGAAAACTGCACTGGGTCACCATACAAGGCAACACACAATCATGAAGTCACACACTCCTGAAGCTATTTCTACTTAAAACTCTTGCCATTAATTAAATTCAGTTACCATCTTCTTGATTTTATTTCTAATTCCAACACTTGCAATAAACTATACCTGCTTGATCAGAAAGCTTGCTTGCTTGCCTCGGAATCCCAGTAGCCTGGAAATTCTTCAGCAAGTAAAGTGTAACTAGTCGTTCTGTGTCCATATTTCTCAAGCGGATCAATTACTCATGTCTTCAAGCCTTCATGTTGTCTCTTGCTTTCTTACCCTCATAAGTCTCACTGCAATATCTGGAATCATGCAACATGGAGTAAGATACTACTCTGAAGTTAAGTTTAACGTATTCCTTTTTTACTTTCAAGCCTTGTAATTCTTTTCCATGTATTAAATACTGCACATTTGGACATTTTCAGTTATTTGAAGTAAACTCAAATTGAACAGAAATGGTTGTCACTGCTGTATTTATTTATTTATAGAAGAAAAAGGATTAGTCCACATGGCATGTGCACAGTTAGCATAATGTAACGAATATAGTTGGGATCATAAGTGTTAATTATTTCTGTTTTGAGGTTTTTCTGTTCAAAGCCACAGCAGCCACTTGAAAACCTTGGCCCAACGGGGCAAAGTCCATGTTGAGTTTTTGACATTTCAAGCCTTTGGTTTTAGAGAGCTCGTGCTGCTGGGAAATTTCTTAATATTTTCCGATCTCTTATGAGCAGTAATTCACCAACTACCAGTTTTTAATGCTAATCTGTGTATATAATGTGTCTCTCTCTCTCTCTCTCTCTCTCTCTCTCTCTCTCTCTCTCCCTCTCCCTCTCCCTCTCCCTCCATTAACTACAGCATTTCTTGTAAATGGCAGAGAAAGCTCCTATTGCTTCCAGCAGGCAAGTTACTCAGAAGCCTGTATTAAAATGGCCCACGATCCATTAAGTTCAATATCGCCTTAGATCTGTAAATGGCTGCATGATGCATATCTCTTAGCCTGCTGTTTGTGGCATAAATATCTCCCTCACTGTTTACATGTATGCGAGTTATATGAAGCACAGATCAATGAAAGTTGAAGTGTAACTGCCTGTTCATTGATTGCCAGACTTTAAGAGGGGGCAGTTTTCCTTTTCACCATTTGTGGTTTTCTCCCAATTAGGGACTGAATAGTTGCTTTTCAGGTAGGTGGGGTTTTTTCTTGTACTATTGTACATATGTTATTTTAGTTTTTTTACACAATTCGGATACACAATATGGTTAAAACTAAATGGTCGGGCATATTTTGCTTTTGAAATTGTGCTTACCGTGTTCATTTAATCTGAACAAGTAAATAAGTTACAAAACTGAATCAGAAAATGTTTACTGAAGGTTCATGGCTCAGTACATCTTGTAGAGTGAGAGCTTGACTATTATTCTCTATATTTAAGCAGTGATTTATATAAATGCATTATTAGTGTTTGCTGTAAGTTATACCATATTTAATATTTGACACCACTGAAACTAAGTCACTTTATTAAATTCCACGATTTTGCTTCATATGGTGAAAACAATATCTGCTGAATTTAGCCTATGAAAAAGAATTTTCATAGTGTAATAAATTGGAGTCCTAATTTATTTAGAAATTTGACAACAGAAACGTCTAAATGGCAATTATCATTTAATGAGCAATCAGAGATAATTGATAACAATCAATTAACTCTAAATCTTTCAACTCGGTGCCACTTTGGTTTGTCAGATTAACCTCTGTTAGTTCAATTCTGTCTTTGATAACTCTTACCAGACCAGAATTCTACCACTAAATTACTGGGCCTAAAATGATATATTTATACATGTTACTCGAATAACAAGCTAATATTTAAAATTTGTGATTTCAGACTTTGCTGTCAGGACATGGATTTAGGACTAATTGTTTTCCTTTCCCTCTGTTTCTGCCAACAAAGCTGGACGGTAAAATAAGACTAAAATTTAATTTGACTTGAGTTTACTTCCTAAACCCCTCCTTCATCTTAAATAAAAAAGGCTTGTTTTGTACTTTTACAGGAGGATGTTGTTTTCGAGCATGAAAACATTACTGCAATTCCTCCTATACCCCTAGTAACCAGTCTTCCTAAAACAGTAAGATTATTCATTGATAAAATATTGAATATTGCCTCATCTGATTTCAGGCTACTGTTTTTAACAGGATATAGTAAGTTCCAACATGTCCCACACAGAGGAATTGCCTCCAGATGACTTTGCTTCCTCTACTTCCAATATTGAAAATGCTGAGAGCTCCTCTGAGGAAGTCCTGGATGAGTTGTGCAGTTCTTTGAGGTCTACAGATGTTCATCAGGCTGTAGGGAGAGGGGTTATGAAGTTTGGTCTGGAGTTATTGGAGAAACTTAAGGCAGATCCAAAGCAGTCGAATATCATTATCTCCCCCCTTAGTGTGTCCTTGGCTCTCTCTCAATTGGCTCTGGGTACGTTCCTTCCATGCAACACTTGAGCAAATGACACTAGTTTACCGCATTACACTTACTTTAAAGCAACTATTGAAACTATACATTTTCTTTTCTTTGATTATATTTTGTATCATTAAGATTACCACATTAGTTGCATGTTTGCAAAAAAGCCAAAGTGAAGTATTTTGGTAAAATAGGAGCCAATTCAAACCAATAGAACAGGTTCAATGTGTGCTGGCTTAACGTATGCATGTCACTGGAACTGTTAGTCACTCTTAAAGATCTGGGGCCTCATGTAAAAGGGGTACGTCCTTTCCCGTGGCAAAGTTAATATGTCTCAAAAGTGAAATGACCGTGGAAATGTGTGGCGCCTCATGCCAACTCCATGGCTGTTTCTTCACACATGTTTCTAGAGCTGTTGGTCCTTTGGCGACACCTAGAGGTGAAGCTGGGAAATTCCTGATAATTCATTCATTTGTTTTCTGAACTGCTTAATCCTAATTAGGGTCACAGGGAGGCTGGCGTCCATCTCAGCCGACTCTGGACAAGGGCAGAGTATGCCCTGGACTGCTTGCCAGGCCAAAACTGCAGGGCAGAAACATGCTACCGGCTATGCAGCCTACTCTTTACGAAGGTCACTGTTGATAATGTGAGAACAATTCATCCTCAGAGTGATGTGCAAATAAGAGACACGTGAACAATTAATCCTGTGTCTGCACTTGCATGAGTGGATATAAAAGCATGTGCAAAGTGATGCAGAAAATGCCGATGACAGCAATGGCTGCCTTCGCAGTATTGGAAGACATTGCGAATGGTACAGTAAGGGGTGAGCGAGCATTCAGGGACAGAGAGAATTTACTGGCACATGACTGTCTCATCAGCCGCTTCAGGTTCCCGAGGGCAATGAGCTGCCAGTACCCACACTGGTGCTGACCACACTGGGGTTCCCAGCAACAGGGGCATTCCAGAGGAAACTGGCTGACCGATCGGGACTGTGCCAGTCAACCTGAGCTGAGCCATGCCAGCTGTGTGGGATGGAATTATTTGCATGTCAACCAGGCATAGCAAATTCCCATACAGTGCAGCTGAACAGCTTCAGAGCTTTCTTATAGGCCCCTTATAGGACCCAGCCAGTCAGGCGGGATGCAGCAGCCATTGGTTGGGGCGCACCAACATCGGGGATGGTGGAGGAATCCCATGAATCTGTGATAGGACATCATGCCAAACTGTGTATTTTTGTGTGCCTCCACTTCAGTGAGGGGCGTCTCTAATTCATATTCTGTGAAATTTTGCTTTTTTTCCCCCCATTTAACTTGTGCTTTAATGGTCCTTTTGATCCAGAGGAGAGGGGGTCCGGCGCAGGGTCTGTTTAACCCTAGAACTCACCCGGTGTAATTAAGGTGGTTGTGTAACTCGTACGTCTGGAAGCGTGAGTATAAATATGTCATAAGTATGTTATTACGTATTAGTTAATGTAGGGTAAAATTCTCCCGGGTTTACCTTACACGTTAGCAAATTAGAGGGTAACCATTCTAGGGTTAAATATGATTTGCATATGTAAATAGAGGCGTGGACATGGAGGAGTCTGGCACTCCAATATGTGCGCTCAATTCCACGTTGATTCGGATGTTCAAAGGAAATGTGCTTGGATTCATGTACACAGGTTCATGCATCTGGATGTATTTGTGCATACAATGTTTTCTGGATTTAGGCGTACGCCACTTTTCAATAGGTATTCCATGCAAGTGTTTGTACATAAGGCCTCTGGTGTTTTAATAGTGGTGGAGAGTGCTGATGATCCAAAATCTTCAAATTGTTTAATTGGAATGAGGTTGGGAAAATTCAATGAGCCTTCTTATCCTATAGATTTTGGCATTAATATCCTGAATGAGACCACCCCATCAGGCTAGGAAGGCTCTGTCATAACATATACTAGTAGTTGACCAGGCAAGATAGCGCTATTAATTTGCAGTGAATTTTATGGGAATAATGAACCCAAAACCATGCCAGAAAATTGCCCCAGTAAACTAACAGAGCAACTGGTTTTCCCACTTGTCACCAGTTTATGTTTATTCGCTTCACTTATTTTTTGTGAACATGTCATGAATGAGTATGGCACAACCAGTTCGAGAATGTAAATGGTGTGATGAATGTGTGGTAATCAGGAGCGAGGAATGACACACAACAGCTTCTCCTTCAACGCCTACATGCTAATACTGTGCCATGCTACCACAAAGCACTGAAAAGCCTTCTCCTCCACATCCGCAAAACTGCCCTGCATATCGCCAGCCGCATCTACCTTGCTGATGGTGAGTGAGGGGGAGACAGCCCTTCGTTGTTCTTTACAGTCTTGAGTAAAAATGATGCATTGTGTTAATGTCATTGATATGTTGCTGATGTAGAAGAGGCTTGCGGCTCTTAAGCTTAACATTAGGGCCTATAATGAATTTCTAAACCTTTTCTTTTGAAAGGATTTAAGCCACATCCGGAGTTTATAGAAGAGTCCTTCAAAATATATGATTCAAAGCCTGCAGTCTTGACTGATTTGGCAGAGATCAATGAGTGGGTAGAGAACTCCACAAATGGTCATGTCACAGATTTCCTGTCCAGTCTGCCTCCTAATCTTGTCATGATGCTTATTAATGCTGTGTTCTACAAAGGTAATTCCAGCTGTTCAGAGCTGCTTCAATATTACACAATTATAATGCACTGCTAGTTAGACTGTGGTTGGTTTCGATATAACATGATTGTTGGCCTTGTATTTGTGGAGCTAAAAGATCTATCGAATTTTGGATGTTTCAAGACTTTTGTTGTGTCACAGCCTGAAACTGGATTTATATGAAGTATATGCAATTGGGCGGGGGGCGCAATACGAGGGTTAGTCAAAAAGTTCTCAGACAAATGCCATAAAGAAATTATGGCATTTGTATGAGAACTTTTTGACTACCCCTCGTATAGCTTAGGAAATTTTGTTTTTATAATATTGATAGCATATGTCTTCACACATTACTCTGAAACTCCTAAAAATACCTTAAGTACAACCAAGGTATGGTTATTTTGATCTCAAATATCCCAAGGATTTTGTTTTTATCAAACATGAAGTTTAGTTGGTGTGAGACAAGAGTATGCAGAAAGGGATGGATGGAAACAGATGATTCGCTTTGGCGACCCGTGAGGGGAGAAGCCGAAAGAAAAGTAGTAGTTGTTGTTTTGATCAAACAAACTGATCACATTCCGGAAATTCTGGGAAAGAATACCACTTTGGGCATGCAACTCATTTAAATATTTGGTGTTATGGCGGCAATTTATAGTATCTCAGCCACTACTGGGCATCTAATTCTCCAATACTGTGGTGCAGTTGGATAGTTTCTTTTTGTTTCAAAATATAGCTTTGGAATTATCATTTATCAGTTACATTTTAATAACTTGGTTAGAATTTTTTGCTGCTTACTAGGAAACCTCTTGAAAATAATTGCATTCTAAAAATGTTTGTTTCCGTTTATTTCTTTACTCCTTCTGTAAGAAGAATGTCCTTGTAATGTGGGATCTGGTAGTCTGATTGCTCACTTCCCTGTTAATTATACTACGCATACGCAGCAGTTCACAAAAAGGCTAGCATTGCATGTCACTGAGAGGGGGAATGTGCATGCTTTCGCCCCTCCCTGGTTGGTGGTCGTGTGGTAGGGAAAGCAACACTTGATGGGTGGAAATTGGACACGACTAAAGGGGGAATGGGGAGAGGGGGTGATTTGATCCTCCCAGGCTCCTTGTGGTGTGTGGCAGCGGTCCTCAACCTTTTTTCCGCCACGGACCAGTTTCATGTAAAACAATATTTTCACGGACCGGTACAGAAACAACTAAATAAAAAATAAAAAAAACCAGCGAGGAAAAAAATAAAACTCACCATCCCACTGAATTAGTGGGAATTTCTCCAAAGACATTTGTTTTTTTTTTTACTCACCAGAGAGGGGTGAAAGCATGCATATGCCCTCTCCGTGACATGCAACTGCGGTGCCATGCGTGCGTACTTGGGGGCGGGTCTAACACTCTCTGAGAGAAAACGATATCCGCCCCTTCGTACAAATGAGCTCACAGACACCCATGATTAGCTGGCGATCGCTGTGAGTGACAGGGAATTGAGCATATGCCGTTCCTCTCTCCCATGAGAGCTCGGCCAAATAGCTTCCATGGACTCCTGGCCACGAAAGTGTTTTTTCAAAATAATTATTTTTTTATTCACCTGTTGTGCTGCCCGGCACCAAATGGCCCCCGGCCCGGTGGGTGGGGCCCACGGGTGTGGGGGGTTTTGCGGGGTTTTTTTTTTTTTTTTTTTTTTTTTTAAACGAACTTCACATCAGGAAATAGAAAATGTATTCTGTATAAATTTTCATTTTTTTTTTTTTGTATAACTGTAGCTATTAATTAAACTTGATCATTAATTTAAGGATAACTCTTACAGTACTTTTTATTAGAATTTTATAAATTTAAATATAAAAACAGTATATTGTCATTCTTTTAAGATTCATAAACCTGTCTTGTTTGTGCTTTTTTATAATGCCTTTAAAATTAATCACAGATAATGGGTTCGGCCAAAAAAGTTACGCACTCTTAATTTTTTTTTGTTGTTATTGAATTGCCTTTGGCTTGGATTTCAGCATTTAACTGCCATGGCATTGTTTCTACAAACTTAAGAACTTAAGGAACCTCATATTTATTTCCATCCAGAGTTGGGTTTATCTACAAGTAGTATCTTGAATTGATGACAGGAAAGTCAAACGACTCCATGAAATCTTCTGCAGCATGTCTCAAAGATTTAAGTACTGTTCAGGTCAGGACTCTGTGGTGTCAGTTCATGTGTGAAAATGATTCTTCATACTCCATGAACCACTTTTTTGTACTATTTGAGCCCCAATTTTATATATGTGCCATCAGGCAAGAAAGTCTTTTGATGGGATAACCTGCTCATTCAGGTTATGAATTTATTTCATTTCATTGCCACCCAAAGTTGTTGAGGCTTGACCGGACTAAAATAAATAGCAGTGCCAGAGCAATTGTGTGTAATCAAGGCTAAAGGTTGTCCAACAAAATATTAGAGTGCTTTTGTGCACAAAGAGTGCCTTTGTGTTTTTTTTTTTTTTTTTTTTTTTTTTTGGGCCAGGCAGTGCAAACTCTATATATATATATATATTGAAGCACTTATGGAAGGCATGTGTTTTGGCATATACATCAAATAAATTGTTTTTACTCCTCAATCATTTATTTAACAATTTATAGACAAAGTGAAGTTCTGTATCATTCTGTCTATATTTTACAGGAGAATGGCTCTGGCGCTTTGACCCTAACTTTACCTCAACTGAGCCTTTTTATATCGATGAGAAACAAATGGTCAATGTTGAAATGATGATTGGACCAAAGTACCCACTAAGCTTTTTCATTCACAATGAACTTGATGCTCAGGTAACTCTGCATACATGGGACAGAAAATTGATAGTATCACGTAAATTTTATGGACATTTCTCTGATCGTATTTTATGTTTATCCTTACTGTTTGACAGGTTGCCCGTTTCTTGTTCAAAGGGAATATGAGCCTCATAATTGTAATGCCTATAGGATCACTTGACATGTCAGCTATTGCAGCCAAACTCAATATCTCTGATCTATATAATCATTTCCCACGAGAGAGAAGTATGCGGGTTAAACTTCCTAAATTTAAATTAGATTTTACTCAGGAACTTGAAGAAGCCCTGACAAGCATGGGTACGAACCCTGACATCCATGCATATACACCATTTTTTACATTACACTGAGATAACAAAAGGGAACAAATAAATTCTCCAACTATAACAATGGTCAACCTCTATATGATGATTGTATAATTATGTGTAGAATCTCTTTGTTTGTTTTTCAGGTCTAGAGAAGCTATTTTTGAGTCCTAATCTTGGTGGTATCTCAGAAGGACCCCTACTGGTCTCCAGTGTACAGCACAAGTCCAGTCTTGAGATCAATGAGGAGGGCGCAGAGGCTGCGGCTGCAACCAGTGTAGCAATCAGCCGCTCTAATCCCTCTTTTACAGTCAACCAGCCTTTTTTCTTTATCCTTACAGATGATTCCACTCAAACACCACTTTTCATGGGGGTTATTTCAAACCCTAACCCCAGTGCCACCACTGTAACATTAGGCCAAATCCATTCAGATAAAGGGGAGTTTCCTAGTCTAAAAATCTTTACTAACTCCCCCAAGTAAGGGTGCTTTTATCTTTAGCAATGCTCTGTATCCAACCTGCAAATTAGGACCTGGAACGAATCTAGAATGTTTAATGGACACGTTACAAGTATGGCAATTACATATTGGGATTTTTAAATGTTCCTTTTTACCCTATACACTGTATAAATTACCTTTTCAGCGTGGGACAAGCTTAAATTGACAGCATTCAACTCTGTTTTCCTGCTGTTGTAAAAGTGTGTTTGATTAAAATGTATTTTTAAATATTAAGTCCCTTTTGCATGTCTTTCTTTCACTGGTAATATCATACTCAGTCTTCCTTTATTCTTGTCACATTATAAAAGGTGTAAAGACGTGAAGGAAAACTCTTTTTTTTTTTTTTTTTTTATGTTGCAGGGTGAGTTTTCTTATGTTAAAACAAACTACTTAATGTAAAATATCCATATGTTGTTAATTTAATTCATGAGATCATTTGTATATTAAGACATTGTTTTCTATTAAATCATAAGTATAGTTCGCATTGTCATATTTCATGCATTATGGCAGTTTGTAATATACTGTCAAACTGAACATATTCATGTAGCAATTTTTTTCCTTGCTTGTATTATGGAACCAGTCCAAGTGGCTATGTTGTTGCATTGGGAAGTTACAGATACAGTCCATACTCTTGTGGTGGGCTAGTGGGGCTTAGTGGTTAAGGTGACGGGTTACTGATCCAAAGGTCAGCGGTTCAGGCCCCACTGTCAGCACTGTCGGGCCCTTGAGCAAGGCCCTAAAGCCTCAACTGTTCAGTTGTATAAAAAAAGATAATTGTAACTCTGGGTAAGAGTGTCTGCCAAATGCTGTAAATGTAGTTTCATACAGCATTATCATGTTGGGCCTATCATACCATGTTAACTCTAGGCTTCATATTGATGCAGTGCTTTTTAATTCTGTACTAATTATTATATAGGGCTGGGATTCCGGCCCCAATACTACCAAGCTTTCACTGTTGGGCCCTTGAACATGATCCTTAAAACCCTTAACAACTCACAAATGAGAAACTGTAAGTTGTTTTGCATAAGGGCTTCTATCAAATGCTGTAAATGTGATTATAGTAGGTACTATAAGCAACCTATAACATATTAAAGGACCAGTTATACATTTGAACATGGCGACTGCTATTGTTACTGGTATTTTTCTGGGAGATAAGCCATAAATTATTTTAATGTGATTTATTTAAATACCCTAACCTAGAGAGCGAGAGGATGCCTGAGGAATGGAGGAGAAGTGAGCTGGTACCGATCTTTAAGAATAAGGGAGATGTGCAGAGTTGTACAAGAGCAAGAGGCCTAGAGGAACCAAAGAGAAGGTACATGGCATGGATGCACTGAGAGAGGATATGAAGTTAGTTGGTGTGAGACAAGAGGATGCGGAGGACAGGGATGGATGGAAACATGATTCTCTGTGGCGACTCCTGAGGGGAGAAGCCGAAAGAAAAGTAGTAGTTGTCGTAGGACTTTCTCTTTCAAGTGCTATGAATGTATTTAAAAAGATCTAGTG
Organism: Euristhmus nudiceps; assembly: GCA_030068295.1. Classification (NCBI taxonomy): domain Eukaryota; kingdom Metazoa; phylum Chordata; class Actinopteri; order Siluriformes; family Plotosidae; genus Euristhmus; species Euristhmus nudiceps. Next base: position 17,272,941 of record JAQNCB010000013.1, read on the forward strand.
AGATTTTTTTCTACTAAATGATCAGAAATAGTTTCCCAGCAGATCTGTCAATGCATGCGCGCGGTTTTTGGTCACGTGGGCGCCCACGTTTCCGGTAGTGATGTCACTAGCAGGAAGTTGCTGCAATGTTCGCGCGTTTTACCTGAAAGTTCGCGCGACGGGCTTTAGTGCAACAAATCGCTTAGCTGCTCTGGAAGACGCTCCGAATTTACAAAAGCACAAAATATATATTTTGTTGAACAAGGAGTTTTTTTTGAAGAAAAATGGCTGTTAAATTGACAGAGGGTGCAATTGAGGTGCGTAAAAGAGTGCACGGATTATTAATAAGTAATATATACGGAGGAATGCTCAGGACAGGCCTGGTGTCGTGGCGGCTTCATGTTATTTCAGATAGTTATGTAAACTGTAGTGTGTGTAGTATTTAATTCAGGAATTAGATTATGAGTAGTAACCGCTGGGACTGTGTGCGCCTTGGAATGCTTTGTTTAAAAAAAAAAACAGTCCATATTTAGCTAGCAGTCCAGTGCAGTTGGCTAAGCACTTGTTTGTAGCTAGCATTAAAGACATGTTTGTTTATCAGTGAAAGGACAGACATTCAGAAACTGTTTTGGAAGCTTTATGATCACTTTTTGTTGTCCTTCTTTTTCGTTCTTTTTCTGCACAAACGTACGTTAGTAATGTCATGTTTTCATGTGATTTTAAATGGCCTGTCGAAATGTTTTATAGTTAGAGATTTAAACAAACCTAGATGTTAATAGCCAGCTGTCAGCACTGTTTCCATTTCACATGTACAAAATAAAAGACATCTCAGTGAAAGGTTAAAGGAGTTTTTGCTGTCACGGGCAGTGACATATGATTACACAACAACCACTTGTTTCTGTACCATGTGGAAGCACAACAACTCTTAATATGTCAAATATTTTGTAAAGTGTGAATGCACAGAAGTGCAGATAAACAATCAGGTTGTTATCTGTGTGATGGTAAGGATTAAGAGATCTTTATTGTCATTGTTGCATGAATAATGATGCCAGCTCTTTTGTTTAGCAACAATTATGAAAACAAAGTGCACAAAAGACAACTAAGGGACTACACTACTGTATATGAGTGCATATACCTACAGAGACACACACACACACACACATATGTATCACCTATATATATCTTCCACATATTCACTCATTTATAGACTTGTGCATATATTCACATCTAGACACATATACAGAAGAGTAAGTTATATGGCAATGGTGCATGATATGCACCGGGTAGGATGTAGAGCTTTATTTATAAGGTGCATAGTGCTGAATGTTATGGTGTTTGAGACCTGCTTTAATCATGAGTATTGCACTTGAACATGAGTATTGTACTGTCCAGGAAGATGGTGTGAATGATGGTTATTCAGTCAGCATGTGTGTTGGAGGTGGTGTTGGCGTTACACATTGAACAGCTTGTGGGTAAAAGCTGTTGTTGAGTCTGTTAGTTTTTGTTTTTCGGGTCCTGTACCTTTTTGTCCAGGGGTAAGGTAGTTCCAATTACCCGCTCTGCCATTTTCACCACCCGCTGCAAGGCCATCCTGTCCTCAGTACAGCTACTGAACCACACTGTACAGCAGTAGGTCCAAAGGGGGGAAGACTTTTACCGACCTACCTACCCAAAATTATTTTGCAATGTTACCGGAAACGATGTTTCTTTTTTTTTTTTTTTGGCCTAATCAAGTCTAGGATGGTGATGTCATCTGTGAAATTGACGGTGTTGCCGGTGCGAATGGGGGAACAGCTGTAAGTGAAGAGAAAGAGGAGGGGGCTAAGCACACACTCCTGTGGTGTTCTGATGTTCAGAATGAGAGTAGAGATGTGTTCTATCCGAGGTCAGTTGCTGATAAAGTCTAGTGTCCAGGTGCACAGTGAGCTCAGTAGGCCTAATTTGCTGTATTTTTGAACCAGTTTATGTGGTTGGACAGTGTTAAAAGCAGAGCTGAAGTCCACAAACATCACCCTCACATATGGGTTGCTGCTGTCCAGGTGTGTGAAGGCTATATTGATGGTGTCCTCTGTTGACCCGTTTGTAATGTGTGCAAACTGATGTGGATCGAGATCAGCAGAGATGGCAGAATTAATGCGAGACAAGTCTCTCGAAACATTTGGGGATCATGGGGGTTAGGGCAACTGGGCGGTAGTCGTTTAGCAGCTTGCTGTGCTTTTCTTAGGCACTGGGAGGATGGTGGCTGTTTTGAAGCAGGTGATAATCACACAGTGCAGTAGCGAGAGGTTTGAGATGGTGGTGAAGACTCCTGCTAGTCTGGACCAGTAGCTTTTCTCGCGTCGACTCTGCGCAGGGTGGCTCTGCGCAGGGTGGCTCAGACCTAGTGCTGCTGCACCTGGATGAGGTTGTCGCCCCATCTGGCAAGAGCAGGGCAGGCGCGCGCCTCTCAGTTGTGTTGGTTGAAGGGAGCGAAGAACTAGTTCAGGTTGTCTGGTAGAGTGCCGTCTGAGGAATCTGCTAACGTGTTCGTGTCCTTGTAAATTTGATTAAAAAAAAAGATTCTAAACATTTTATTTGGTCCTGCATTTAATAAAGTGCTTTGTGTATTCTGGTTTTGTATTAACTTCACTGGAAATCCCTAGTTGGTCTATAATTGATTCTGCTGGTGATTAAAAACTGATGCTTGGCTTTTTTTCCTCTAATTTTTCCTGTTTTCATTTGTTCTTATTCTTAGGCCCTGATCAAAGGTAATGAGGTTACAAATCCTGTTCTTCAGTTGATTGTAAGTATCTACTGTCACCACTGCCCTATAACTCTGTGTGTATGTGTGTGTGTGTATATATA
>JAQNCB010000013.1:17291423-17301837 GCA_030068295.1 Euristhmus nudiceps
AAATTTATATTGTACCTGTACAGTAAATACATATTGTAATACATAATACAGTAATTCATTTAACTGGCGCCTGAAAAACTCAACAGCACCGTCGTTAGCACTACCCGCTTCTCCATGCACCACCTTATTACATACAATGTGAGGATTTCTAAACCGCCACAACCAACCTGTGGTAGCCTTTACAGTTTATTCCAATGTGGCGAGCAAGTTTATCTCCACGGCACAGATAGTGCTACACGCTGCTTCTTCCGCTACAAGTGATCTTAGGTTATAAACACTGGTGTGCTCATGACAGCTAGTGGACAAAGTCTAGTATGACACCTACTGAACACATAACCGATCGAGCGGACCGAAGGGGATTTTCTCGGACGGGCGGATTAAGTCCGGATAATCCGAAATCTGGTCCATCAAGGTCCGGTTTACAGAGGTTCAACTGTACACACATAATTCATTGTATATTTGAGAGTTAACAACATATTTTGGAGGTTGTGCCACTTTCGTGCTCAGCAGCCATGTTGCTTGGACCAGCTCATCCTCAGGTGGGCGAGTAGACTTGGTGTAAATATCCGCTTGGTGCAGTTTCACACAAAATTTTATCTTGTACGATTATTTTTTCAGACAATATCCAATATAAGCTTTTTGTATAAAACTGACATTATTTCGCTTTTATTTAGCCATTCTACAACATGAATGAAAATTTCAAACCGGTATTTTAACCACATTCAGCGCAGTGATAGGCATAATTTTTATACAGATATGCGGCTGAAGAAGCGATCTAGCCACCTATCAGTGTACCCTAGTGATTCCAATGAGTAAGAAACTGTGTGAGCAGTGAGAAACCATTATGATTTGCGAACTGCCTTTTAGCTGGGCCGACGTGCTGTCAGAAGGCTGGTACAGCCTGATTTTAATTGCTGTTAAATTGATTACATTTACAGCATTTGGCAGATGCTCTTGTCCAAAGCGACTTAGAATTATTATTTTTATACAACTGAGCAACCTTGCTCAAGGGCCCAACAGTTGGGATTGAACTGCTGATCTTCAGATCAGTAACCCGTCACCTTAACCCACTGAGCCACCACTGCTCAGGATGTCAGTTATACACAAAAATATGGATATACTGTATGTTCAACATTTAATTTTTGATCTTACACAAAAATAAATTTGATGCTACAGTGTAAATGCTGTGTTTAAAATACTTTACTTGATAAAAAAATCACTCTTATCCATGCTTGTCAGCATTTGTCCACGCTTGCTGCGGCAGCCCTTGGGGTACCTATTTCTAGTGGAAATAACAGTGCAGAACACAAGTCTTCCTTGGAAGACTCATTACCGGTTTAGTAATTATTCTGAGTCAATAATTGTTGTGAGGCCAAACATCGAAATAACAGGAATAAGCGAAGAATGTAACCAAGTAAGTAATGGTGCAAGAAAGTGGAGGCACCTGTGTAGTTTGTTTTAAAATAATTTAGTCTTATAGTTTTCAGGTAATCATAGGGGTGCACATTTTCCCATGCAGGTTTAAAACTAAACACAGTACTTTGGCAGGATTACATTCAGCTTTGTTGTTTCATGAGTAGTCCCAAATTGCATCCACTGCATAAATGGTCTATGGCCAACATGGGTTGAAATTTTGAGATTTTATAGTGTCTCTCTGTATTGGTTTGAGCTGCCAGGGAGGATATAGTCACTTATCACTCTTGACAACTGTTGTGAGCAGAAAAACATCTCAGCCCGCACAAAATGTCAATGTTGATTATGAATTGGCAAAAGACTATCACATTCCACCTATGTGAGCCAAGAGCAAGGATCTGAGGCTATTATGGGTACAGACTTACCCAAATTTTAGAGCTGGTTATAAAAAACAAAAATTACCTGTTTTTTTTTTTTTTTTTTTTTTTTGTGTAAGACTTCCACTCCCTAGTTTCAGTGATCTTAAAACTGTTAAGATTTTTTGCATTCTGCTGCTGCCTCTTTGGATAAATGAGCAGGTGTACCATATGGATTGGCCTTTCAAGGAAAAATGCTTTTTGCTCGTCAATGGGAACTACCGTAGTGAACAATTATTTGAATCCCTCCTGTATCCTCCTTGTGCAAGCCTGATGCTCACTTTACCTGCCACTTATAGTAGGCTTTGGCTTTACGTATTTCCCCCCTACGGTAGCATTTAATATCGCACCACTAGAGCTTAATGGTTTTTTTTGTGGTTGTTTTCTTTTATTGCTTTTATATGCATTCATGTTTGTTTAAGGCTAAAATACTGGTGCCGTTGCAATCGGCGAAGATGAAAATAGCAACCTGTCAGATACAAGATATTTTCCAGCATACGTGAATGGATCTCATTGTTACTGCAATATTTTTGAGCATGGCATGAAAAGCTTCATTGAACTAGATAGTAAAATGAAAACATGTGCTATTAATCCAGTGTTTCAGTCTAATATCAATAATGTGTATTGGATTAAGGCACCCTGGTACACACTGTTCTTATTAAATATCTGCTTGGTTATCTAACAAGGTTTTATAAAGTGCTGTGCCATGAAAGATGGTCATGTAACTGTGTTGTACTTGGACACACATGATGTTGCACATTTCCATTACCTTTAACGACACTTGACTGCATCACTTCTCCATGGATTATACATTGTTTCTCTTGTCATGTTTCCTTACTGCTTTAGTGTATGCAATCTTATTGAAGTTAGCGCACTGTTTAATTCAGAGCTTTTTGGCTTGTAGAATAACAATTAGCAAATATAGTAGCTAATAAGATGTATAGAAACCATTTCTAAGTCGTTGTTCAGTTGGTTGTGAAAGACATTATTGTAAATGCTAATCTCTCTCTGCCATTTCCTCCTTTAGGCAGAGACATTCGAAGGCACTGGGCAGCCTATTTTGGCTATAAAGGGTGCCAAACTCTCTGATTTTGGAGGACGCTCTCTTTCCACACTCTACAGCAGCACAGTGATGATTAACCCTGACATTCCTGAGGCATACAAACTACGGGGCTGGTGAGTGAGTTATCGAAGTCATTATGGATTTACTGATATAATTACTTGATTGAGCGTGATGAATGGTATTGTGATGAATGGTAACGGGACATTCATTGAATTCTATGGGGGTCTGACCAGGGGCCCTGTTATAGCAGAATTTGTAATTAGAAATGTAGGGTGGCTAAAGACATGTACAATAGTGCTGACATGTGTAAACAGCTACACAGCTTTCTGTAATGGTCTTTTATCCTTCTCAGGTTGTCCTCTGTTTGTTGGGCTGCAGATGTATTAAAATACACCCTCATTATCTGTATAACCGAGCAATAGCTGTGTCATAAGCAGCTACAAGAATAATAGCAGATCTACTCTTTCCTGAATTTTTTTTTTTCTGTTTTCTACTACTTGTGAGAATTGGGACATGCCAAGAAGAGATGCTAAAAATGCCCACTGCAGAAAGAACAAGGCGAGTTTTCTCTCTGAGGATGTGTCTAGCTTCTCATTCAGAGCTCATATAAGGCAGCAAATCAGAATCCTACACTAATATTTTACATTTCCTGTGTGACTTGCATGTAAGTGGTAGTGTGCATTGTCCTGTGTATATGTGTAAGTTGAATGGGCTTCAAGTTTTATAATGAGTAAGTGGGGAAAGAGAATGTGTAATAGCACACTGGGGCCTACTTATTCTTTGCACAAACCTGTTCTGTAAAAGAAATGTAAAAAAAAAGCTATGACTTACATTTTTATCTTTTCGTGCCAGTTCAGTTATTTATTACTCAAATTATGGTGCATGATCTTTACCCTATCCAGCAATGAACAAGTAGCTTGTCATGTGAAGGCTTGACATTTCTTCTCTCGCTTATTATATAGAGCTGTGTAAGCAGTGGAAAATAATGAATATAACCTTTTAGTGGTTAAACATTTGTTTATTAGTTATTAAAATATGATTCATTAAATTAGGTTGAAGTTAAAGCGCTGCCATGCATGAAGTTTTTATGAAGTATTCTAATGGCAGGTCTGAAAGATCATGAATTTACATTTATTATATAAAAGTGCCAATCCAACCGAATACTCAAAATGAACACCGTTCATTACCATATGTGATTTTACATGGTAGGCTTTTACTACTATTTTGGATTGCATAGTCTGGAATAGATTTTAGTCTAAAAGTAAATTACATCCTTATGAACACATTAGTTTAAATGTAATTAATACCTTGTGACCATTTCAAAGGGGAGGATAAATCCTTAGCCCATGTACTCAGGAAAAGATTGTATCTGAGTGAGTTCTTTGTTTACAGCGAAGCAACATACTTGAGAGAAATTGGTACTGTATAGCATCAATCTGATTTTTCTTTGTGTCACGGACATCGTGTCTGTACATCCACACATACACGTGGGGACCGTGTGGTGACAATTTGCAGGCCGGTATATAACTGTTGTAATGGGAATGAATGTCAGTGATGGAACTCTTCCCCCTCACTGTTACTTGTTTTAACTTGTTTTGCACTGCCTAAATCTTGAATTCATAGTTGCCTGATGGACAGGTAACCTAAGGGATATCTCAAAAAAGTGTTTTGTCAGTGCACACTACCATTTACTAACTTGCACAAGTCAGTATCATTCAAATATGTAGTATGAGACAGCAAAGTAAAATGTAAATCATTGTATAATGCTCCTATTACAGGAAGTTCATACCGTATTTTTCAGACTATAAGTCGCAGGTTTTTTTTTTTTTCATAGTTTGGCCAGGGGTGCAACTTGTACTCCAGTGCGATTTATATGTTAAATTATTAACACATTATTATATAGTTTTTTTACACATTACATGTTGAAATGATTTACAAATCTGGCAACCGCAGTTCAGATGCTGAATTATTTTAATACCTGGCAACCCAGGAAGCGTTTAAGTGCTTGTTGAGAAGGCTCACTCAGATTTCCAATGATCCGGAAAGACAGTGCATTTATTGTCAACGTTTTAAGTGGATCTATATTAAACACACAAGCTATTAAAAACATTAACAGGATTAAAAACATTAACAAGATTAAAAACAGAGGATTTCAGTGGCAGCAAATTGCAGTGAGACCACATCACAGTGAACTTTCTCTCCATTGGCGTCTGAGACAGTTAAATAACAGAGGCTAAATGCGAATGCTAAGCTAAATGACTCCTCACGCAAGATATAAAGCATAAACTGTAGAGTTTAAATTGAAATGAAGAGTCTGTTTTAACATGTTTGAGCCGGCAGTCTAATGTTTCAGTGGCACTATATGTTCCTGTGTGTAACTGTGTAAAGGTGAGCCTTTTTCCTCCCCACTCTGTGTTAGACGCAGAGACGCACTGTATCTCACACACCGTTTTCTCACACACTCGTCTCGTCACGTCATGTTTTAGTCGCCAAAGATCCATTTTTAGAGCGTCATCGTCACGTTGTCGTCCTCCAAAAAAAGGTGCGTTAACAAAATCATTTAAACAACACTGCCCCCAAAATGTGACCTATACTCCAGTGCGACCTGTATATATATTTTTTTCATTATTATGCCATTTTTGGATGCTTCGACTTGTACTCCGGAGCGACGTATCGTCCGGAAAATATGGTAGTTGAATGTGTTCAAGTATTATGATGGTATGACTTTAATCTTATTCTATTACATTAGTAGCACATTAGGATTTTCACTTGACCACAAGGTTAACAAATGAGGCTGTCGTATTTCAGAAGTGTCTCACTCTATAGCAGTACAAACTAAAAAAAAAACCTATAGCATTAGCCACATTACCAAAATAAAGACTTAAAAAAAAAAACAAAAAAAAACAGGGTTCTCACATTATTTAAAATGATTCAGTGCTGACATTTTCATGGATAAGTAAATATATGTGCCTAAGCTGTCATTTGTTTGGGCATTGTGTCTCTAGTCACACCAAGCTCCGCTCTACTTCACATCGATTGAGCTGTCCATTTGATTATAGATCTTCCTACTCAAGCTAACAATCAGTGCTGAAGTCAAAGATAAAGACAAGTTTCTTGGAGGCTGAAAAAATTCCACCCAGTGTGTTTCATTTATTTACTTCCCAATAACATGGGTCTTATCCCTTGGGGAAATCAGATGAAGGCTGTAAATAATGGGTGAAGTAATATGAGTTTCACATTATTTTCCACTGCTTTTGATGGGCAATAAAACTCATTTTCTAAAGCCTGTAAACATTGTGTGGATAATTATTTTTAGGGCGATCTGTTGGATTCATTTACATAATGAGAGTTGTGGAGTGTGGCTGATCAGGCAGGGGAGACAAGCAAACGCAAGAGCACTTGACTCATTTTGTTGTGCTTGCTTCTCGTTGTGCATAGGTTTGAGAATCTGTACGCCTGTCTTTCTTATACTAAGAGAGGTGGATGCTCAGTGAGTGGTGTTAATTATTTTGGGAGCTTAAGTCAAGAGGAAAGCTTATGTTACGCTTCTGTGGTTGGGAAAGAAACTGTTAAGCTCTTCAGGATTTCTGGTGTTTTCTCCTCACAAGTCAGGTATAATAAGGCAGGAAAGGCTGCCATTTTCGTAGTTTATATTTGAAGGTCAGAAGCACCAAAAATTAGGAGAGAGAATGAAATTCACTGCTTTCAGGTTTCATCAGATCTTGTACACCAAAGCTTGTTGATCATTCTGGTGTAGTTCTTCTGATAATCCATTTATAGAAGTCAGATTGTAGAAAATCCTCTTGAATGTCGAAGTGATCCCAGAGAAAGTGAGAGGTGAAAACATCCTCAGGATTTTGAGTCCATCATATGACTCTTAGAGGCAGAGTGTTCCTTTAATTGCTGTGTAGTTAGCCACATGGATGATGAGCCTTCCACTTTGGTGCACCATTTTCTCAGAGTTACACTGATGTAGAACTGTAAGAACTCATAAAATGCTGTCAGATCTTTTAGCTGCATCTTTAAATGAAAGAGGCTTTGCATTAAAAATAAGATTTGCTCTGCTGTCACTACATCACTGCCTAAAGCAAGTAATAAATAATTAAAATAGAATAATTTTGAGGTATTAATTCAAATACTCTTTGTATATAATTATTATTTGCTTCAGTTTTCAGTGCTAATTAAGTAGCTCCATTATTTAATGGCTAATATTTCCTGTAGAAAAGGAGCAATGTTTGTCGTTTTCTGTTTATATGCTGAAGACATGATCATATATTGTGTTGGAGCCGCAATCATTACACACTGCTTTCATTTGCTTCATATTCTGTTAAGAGTTAAGCCGAACACATTGTCGTGCTGATGTATTGCAGCTGAGGTGTTCTCCATTAGATGGCATCACAGCTCTGGTGAACTTCCTGTCCTCATTGAAAGAGGCTTTCTGGTGTCCGACCCTTTTTTTTTTTTTTTTTTTTTTTTTTTTTTTTTTTTTATTATATAAATCTGGCTTTCACTTGATTTCTCTGAGGTCTATGTAGGCTACAGTAAACTTAAAAAAAAAAAAAAAAGTAATCAGTTTACTACTTTAATTGATTATTCAGAAATTGTATTTAGTATTTGTTTATATTTTCAGAATTTGTCTCAAAGTTGGTATATTTGGACTTTTTTCGCTTTGATGTTTTATTCTATTAGTTCCAGGCTCTTGTCATCATTCTGGGAAACAAATGGCCTGTTGCAAGGAGCATTTTAATGTTCTTGGGCCATGCAATTTCATCCATCCCTTTATCTTTCAGATGCATCACATTTTTTTTAAGTTTCTTTTTTTTTTTTTTTAGTTTCTCTCACAAAAGTGTTGATAAAATTAATTGGTTATCTTTTACCTTTAGTACTATGAATGTTTATCCAGTAGTAGCTGTAGCACTGGTGGATAGTATTTTAAATTAGTAGACATTGTGTCTTCTATAATTCTAAAGTGGCGGAGCTCATGTATCTTGGGGTCTTGCTCCAGAAGATTGACAGTCAAATTAGGTATTTGTCTGCAGCCATGTACATGTGCTATACTGGTTGGATGTAATAAAGAGACCTGAACCAAAGGGAGAAGCTATCAATTTACTGGTCAATCTAAATTCCTACCCGCACCAAGTGGCTAGTAGCTTGAGACCAAGAGAACAAGATTGCGTATGTGGGTGGCACAAATGAGATTCTTCCATAGGGTGTCTGGACTCATCCTTTGAGGCAGGGTAAGCAGTTCAGACATCTGTGAAGGGCTCAGAGTAGGGCTGCTCCTTCTCCTTGTTGAAAGAAACCATAAGTTGGTTTGGCCATCTGGCTAGGATGCCACATTGGAGGTGTGTTCTGTTCATATCTGACCAGGAGAAGACGTTGGGACACTTTGGAGAGGTTGTGTCTCTTGACTGGCATGGGAATGCCGTGATATTTTGCTGGAGAAAGTGATTGGGGAAAGGGAAGCTTTGGCATCTCTGCTGAAACTGTTTTCCCCACAACCTGGACCTTGATAACTTAAATAGGTCCAACTCCCTTTTTCCAGCAATGAGACAAATGGTCTCAAGTAATTAGGCCAAAAAACCCGACCTACTCCCATTTATTTGAGCTGTTACTGTCTCTTTAAGAAACTCAGCGGGGAGAGTTCACTTTAGCGGTGCTGAGAGAGCGTGAGAAGGTGGGGGTGGGCTGCAGGAGGGGGGGGGGTTGGTACGCATTCCGAACGCTTGATTACCTCCTCGCTATGAGTCAAGGTGGGAAAATTATCTGGGTTTCAGTTTCGGGAAGCAAATGAAACATGAATGTCCTTCTTGTTGCTAATGGTTTTTAAATAATAATAATAATAATAATAATAATAATAATAATAATAATAAAGAAATCTCAAAGATTTGAATGAAATTTTGGATGAATTGGAATCTGAGGGAGACGAAGTGTTAGATGGTGTGAAGGTTTTCGCGGCAGGATGCTCTCTGTCTGAGTAGGAGTGTGTGGAGGGTAATTTCTCAAAGGAAACACATGTATGCTTCGGTCATTAATCAATCTTATCTCATATAGCCTTACTGCCTGCCTCTCTCTCTCTCTCTCTCTCTCTCTCTCTCTCTCTCTCTCTCTCTAATTCATATATATTTCATACATATTTATTGGTACATTACAGTTGAAGGAGTTACTCTCTGTGGCTCTCTGGCTGAAAGAAATAACGTGAAATGCACAGATGTGATGAACCCTTACAGCAGCACAGATGATGGAGAAGCTGGAGATGAACTGACGGTGACACCAGCGGCATCTTTTTTTCTCCAAAAGCCCCCCCCCCAGCATTATAAGATTATAACTGCATCATAGATAGTTCCAGTCCAGTTACACACCCACACATCAAACGTCAACATTTCTCACACACTTTCCTTAACACCGTACTAAATTATTTCAGGAAAAAAAAAGAAAAAAAACTTTATTCATACTGACAGAAATTGATAGAATTTGTATTACCGGACTGTTCTACTCTGGTTGATTTTTCCAAGCACGCACACACACACACGCACACACGCACACACACACACACACACACACACACACACACACACACATTATGAGCTTAAAAAAATGTTCTCTTCTCTTTACTATCACACTGTCTCCAGGCAGAAGGGTCTCCCTCTCTCTCTCTCTCTCTCTCTCTCTCTCTCTCTCTAGCATTTTTGGTCATGTTACCCTTGGTAACCAGTGCACTTACCCGCGTGCGCATGGGTGACAGTAGTCCCTCCATCGCTCCCTCACTCCACAAACAGCCCCAAAATCCTTATTCAAAATCCTTTCACTTAGCCATCGCCTTGGTAACAATCCCAATCCAGTACAATCCACACACATACACACACATGGAGGAGAGGAGAGTGATGAGCACGGCTCCTCCGGACACTCATGCCTGTGTGAACGCGCACTCACACACACACACACACACACACACATACACACTCACTCAACAACGTCAGCGAGTCCCCTCCTGCTGGGGAACCTCTGTGTGTGTGTGTGTGTGTGTGTGTGTGTGTGTGTGTGTGTCCTATACATATATCTTGAATTTTGTGTTAAATGCAGCATATGAATGTGTGTGTTTGTTGTTCCTGTGTATGAGAGTAGTGTGTGTGTGTGTGTGTGTGTGTGTGAGTGTGTGTGTGTCCTTTATTCTCTTTGCTCAGCCTGCAGCAATGTTTGCTCTCTCTGCCTTAAAATAATTGTTGTTTTCACCTCTACTAAATCCATGTAGCATGCTTATATCCATCATTTTCTCCTCTCTCTCTTTTTTAAACCTTCCTCTATCTCTCTTTCTATCTCTCACTATCTCTGAGGGCCCTTCATTCACATTAAGTGTTGAGTTGTCCTACTTTTGTGTCCCCTTTCTCTGTCTCACCCCTTTCCAGCTTTCACTCACAAACGCTCTGATTTGTCTCATTACATCTACCTCTCTCTCTCTCTCTCTCTCTCTCTCTCTCTCTCTCTCTCTCTCTCTCTCTCTCTCTCTCTCTCTCTCTCACAC
>JAQNCB010000013.1:17357329-17368223 GCA_030068295.1 Euristhmus nudiceps
GGGAAAGGCCGCAAGTTCACTACCGACTCCGGTTTGGGACTTGGCTCTGAAATCTTGCAACCTGATTGATCGAGACGACTTTCCCAGCATTTGTGTAACAGGAGAAGAAGAAGAGGCTGGGAACCCGAATCTGAGTCAGTAGCGACCCCTCGCGACATTTTCCTGAACTTTTCCTCTATTTTTCCTTATTTTTTTATTTATTTTTTTCCGATGAATATTTTAAAAAATCCACGATGCACTGAAGCCGCAGAACAGGAAGCGCGATATAGCGAGGGATGACTGTATTTTGGTGCAAATTTAGCAGGGACATATTGGAGTGTCTTGTTTGTTCAAAGGCTCAAACTGATGTGTAAGTTACAGAAATTGTGTTACCAGGAAATTGTAACATTGCACACTTTTACATATTGTCTACCGTCTTTGTGCATCTTTTCTTATACATTATTTGGAAGAAAAGCAAGCTAAACCAATGTGGCTCATCGCCAGAGCCTCTAATCTGAGGTACTGAAGTGAGCACAGAGCTTGTCACACTTGGTTGCAGTATTTTTAGCCATCCAACATGGTATGTGTGTTTTGTGTGTGCATGAGTAGCAGAGTGGCACTCTTAAGCTTATGTTCCTGCAGGCTGTCAGAGTTATAGGGCTTTGGCATGGAGCACTGTCTCCTGCGGAGACCGGCCCTAGAGAGAGTGGCATCGTCCCAGCATTATATTTTTGAGTCCTTTCTTGTGCAAGCTCTCTTCAAGTTATTACAGCAGTTGAGAGCTCTTTAGAAATACCTAAAATAATTTATTCCTAGATCAAAAATAAGTCCTCCAAGACATTTTTTGATTGCTTCCTCTGATCTCTGCGTTTAATCTTGCTGTCCCTCAAATCTGTCGGCTTCATTGTGCAAGAGCTAATATTTTTAGAACAGTTCTGTGCACAATTTTCTGTTTGGATTCTCTTTCGTCAGTCATCTTTCATCACCCATGCACTCGACCCTCAGGTGTTTTTATCCTCATCAGTAGGTCTGTGCATGGACACCTGCATTTGCATTTATGCTGGTCAGTCTCAGGATTATGGCCTTTGAGAAGGCTTTTGGTTCTCTCTCTCTCTCTCTCGCTCTCTCTCTCGCTCACTCTCTCTCTCTTGCTCTCTCTCTCTCTCTCTCTCTCGCTCTCCCTCTGTCTCTCGCTCTCTATCGCTCTCTCTCTCTCTCGCGCTCTCTCTCTCTCTTGTTCTCTCTCTCTCTCTCTCTCCCCCTCTCTCTCTTGCTCGTTCTCTCTCTCTCTCGTTCTCTCTCTCTCTCTCTCTCTCGCTCTCTCTCTCGCTCTCCCTCTGTCTCTCGCTCTCTCTCTCGCACGCTCTCTCCCCCTCTCTCTCTCGCTCTCTCTCTCCCCCATCTCTCTCTTGCTCTCTCTCTCTCTCTCTCTCTCTCTCTTTCGCTCCCCCCTTCCCCATCCCCAATTATTTTTGAGGTATACTACTGTGACTATTCAAATAATCCTACAGTGTAGTCCAGAATCTCTGGAACATTTAATGAAAATGAGCAAAATTTTAAACGTAGATGATATGAATATACCCCCCAGTGCAGCTAACTGGATTATCAACGGCCGACCATGTCCCACACTGTCTGTGATGAGAGGCATGTAAAGGAACCATTGCTGACTTTCATTAAGAGTAGGCTGCATAGCCGTTAGCGTGTTTCTGCCCTGCGATGGCCTGGTGAGCTGTCCAGGGTGTACTCTGCCCTTGCCCAGAGTTGGCTGAGATGGGTGCCAGCCTCCCCGCGACCACAAATAGGATTAAGCGGCTCAGAAAATAAATGAATAAATGGATGGACGTGAATTTTTTTTTTTAAATGGGCGTTTTGAAGAATACATGCATTGGCCCTTCATAAAACATGAACTAGAAGCACTCGCCTAAAGCTCTGCGGGTGGGATATCCCATAGTGGTAAAATACAAAGTAATGTTTTTGTAACACAAAACAATTTATCATCAATTAATCGAGAAAAAAAGAGCCCTTTCATAATGAGCCCGAAATCAAGTCTTTATCATATAAGTGGCTGTGGAGATATTAATAAAAGGATATTTTCCTAGCAACCATTGTTTACCCTACCAACGAGATCCACTCTACTTGAATCAACACCCCTTCACATCATAATGTTCAGTCGGAAAAATCATAATTAATTTTCTTACCCAAGTTCCTGAGTTAGGGTGACCTTCAACCTTTCAACATGGTGGATACAATTCTTCATTTTTCAGAGTGAAACAAATGTAAGCTGTTGCTTGTATGGTTATTTTTTATCAGCATGATGTGCACTTAACTTGATATACACATAGGACACCATTTTTTAATATTCTACTCATAGGAAATAGACTAGTGCAGTGGAAAGTTATAACAGCGAAACAGTTGTCATGGGAACCTGGACTCTAACCTTGAGTCCGCCATTTGTCATTTTGATCCGAGAACAAAGCTCTTGAACGTGACACACTCGTAATTCCAACTGTTCAAGTGGGAAGTAACATAATTGCGATAGTGATATAAGACACCGATGCTTTGCGATTGTGCCATAAGACTCTGATGCTTGTTTGTAATGGCAAAAAATATCATTCCTGTCTTTCACAGGAAGGGAACAATGTAACAGCTCTTTCTTTACATCAACAAAATGGAGCTTAAATGATCCCCCGAGTGTGGCTGCACCGTGTGCTTGATAATCCATAGAGATGGATTGATAAATGGGGACATTTGATAAATAGGGACCCTGTTACAAAGAATATTTAATACTTTTTTATGCATCTAACCTTGAACAAATTCTACAATCCTTCTACTTGTTTTATTAATATTGGGTTGTTCTGTTTGGCATTTTTTTCCCACTTTGGACATTATGACATCTGTAGACATTGTCCTTGCTTGAGTAAACATAATGAGTGTTTGTATTTGAAAACTGATCCAAGTAGATGGAAACGATTTAAACGACACACTGTGACATTTGTATTATGTTGAGTTCCTGAGAAAATAATAGACAGCAGGAACACAAAAGCACAAAAGCAAAAATAAATAAAGAAATAAATAAAAAATAGCCTCCATTAGAAAGAATGTTGTGTAAACTCCTGCTTGTTCTGGTGCTGGTTTGACACGCAGTAATTGTGTACACTGTGGACATTTATTTCATGAGAGTGCTTGATCTGCTGTGAAAATAAAAGACATCACCATCAACAATGTAGGCTTCGGTTTTATTTCCCAGAGATGAATTCACTGACTGAGTTATTCACCACCTATTATTTGAAGAGCTGTAATTTTTCTGATTGGCATTTGCTTTGTGTCAGTGTAAAAGTGCCAACTAGTGTGTGAGTGGCTGTATGGACCATGGCCAGACATGTTCTGTTTGAGTTAGTCACCCCAGTTTGCTTTCAGTAAACACTGTTAGCTAGCCTCCTGACTGGTGGTACCTGGGGTTGAGCTATTTCGGATGTTGTGTTACAAAGAGAAGAATGGGGATATGATAATGGGGAAGAGAGAGAGAGAATCAGAATTATGTTTTAAAATTTTGACATAATGCAGCTTGTAAATTCTCAAAGGAGGAAAGAAATGTAGCAGGATGCGTTGTGCTGAAAAGATCAAATTAGTGACAGCCAAAAAATTAACATTTAATTATATATATATATATATATATATATATGTATATATATATATAACATAATTATTATTTAATGATTTGCTAGTGCTTATTATTTTATTATAATTACATATCCAAAATTATTTATTTCTTTTATGCCGCAGCAATTTCTTACGGCTTCCATTTTAAAGGACAAACACTTTTCTGTAGTGCAACTCATGAACAGATTGAATACTGCTAAAGTATGTATAGTAAAATTAATTGCTGTTTAACATACACAAGTTGTTTTTGTATTTTTCAATATTTCTGTATGGAGTTTGCATGTTCGTCCCATGTCCATGTGAGTTTCCTCCGGGTTCTCCGGTTTCCTCCCATAGTCCAGAGCACAGAAGGCTATTTGGTTGTCAAATTGACACCCCCCTTGTCGCCGTGTACCCACTTGTTTTAGTGGCTGTTGCATGTACTGACTTAATTTGGTCTACTTTATAGTTGATCAACGTAAATTTCCAAGAATGTGTAAATAAAAAGTGGAGATGAAGCGCGAAATGGTTACAAAGCCCCTCACAGACGCGGAGATGAAGAGATGCAGCGCCATGCGCTAAATGGTTTCAAAGCGCACGTGAGCAACCCCCCGCTGCCATCGTGTTCTCACTTTTTTTTTACTGCTACAACCCTGGTAGTGACCCTGTGTGTGTGTTTGTGTGCGTGTGTGTGTGTGTGTGTGGGTGTGTGTGTGTGTGTGCTGGCTGGTGATCTGTCAAACATGATAAGCACTTTTTAGGCTTGTATCATACTTTTTTACTTACTGCATCAGACATTTAACTACAATAGTATACATACAAATCCAAACAGTTCGCATTGTCACGAGCAAAAACGGGTAACAAACAGCAGCTACTTGCTGAACATCTAACATCCAACTAAACTTGAAAAGCTCCAATGCCACTCTCAATCAAAAGGAGCTCTAGCCTTTTTGACAGTTTATCATGCAGCAGCCCAGCATCCTGAATGGTCCACTCCTTATAGAGCCCCAGAGAAGCTGAGATTTGATGGACATGACATTTTTCAAGCATCTGTCCAATAAACATCGAGCTAAGCAGAGTATTCTGAGTGAGACAAGACTCTAGTGAAGCCGCACTTTCATTGGTTTTATTGGATCATGCTGCCAACGAGAATGTTTGAGAGAAAAAAACATACAAGACTACCTGTGTGAAGTTATTGCTGTTTCAGAATGAGAAAACTGGTAAAGGAGAAATCTCTTTATAATATTAATGCAAATACAGCGGAACATATTTGTTGAAAACTGTAGTCACATTTTAGAGGAAGTAGAACTTCCCTTATAGTTTTTGAGCAGCTGCCGCTTTTGGGTGTGTGTGTGTGTGTGTGTGTGTGTGTGTTTGTGTAACTGAGGTGTTTACTCTTAAATATTAAAGGGACAAAGTGTACATTTGTAGTGTCAAACATAATCTGTATGATAATTTATGAAATGCCTTATTTTTTTTAATTACATTGACGTGCAGATGTGTGGCATGATGATGAGTGGTTAGCACATCTGCCTCACAGCAACAAGGCCTAGGTTTGATTCCCAGTCTCGTGTTTCCTCCTGGTACTCTGGTTTCCTCCCACAGTCCAAAAACAGGTACAAGTAGGCTAATTGGCTGTTCCAAATCACTCTAGGTGTGAGTGTGCGTGTGAATAGTTGTGTGAGTTTTGGCCCCGCGATGGCCTGGTGAGCTGTCCAGGGTGTACCCCACCCTTTCCCGGAGTTGGCTGAGGCGGGCGCCAGCCTCCGGGTGTACTATGAATGGAAAGTCTGCTGCAGGCAAGCAAGCAAGCAAGCAATGAGGGAGGAGGGACAGGAACCAAAAATTGGGGGACAAAGTATAGAAGAGCGTGTGAAATGGAAGGCGAGATTGAATTCGGCCTTAGAAAAGCATTGGATTCCTACCACGAGAGAGAGAGAGAGAGTGAAAAGGCAGAGAGAGGCACTCCATGTCTGTCTGCTTCTTTTGTTGTAGAAGATGAAACTTTATGTTGTGCTGCAATCTAGAAAGAGCTGCAAGGGGGGTAGAGTGCAGCTACATGGGGAGAGGAGAGAAGCAGAGATGTGGCGAGAGGATAACACCACTAAGAGAGTTTGTGAGGATGGTTTGGGTCATATGCTAATAGAAACATGCCAGCATTCCCACTGGGCTTTCAAATGTGAGGCAGCAATGAGTGACAGCTGATAAAATAAGCCCAGGCTGCAGAAATGTGGTGTTTTTGAAGTCCTGGTTATGTATACATGATTACATAAATCCATATGTGAATATTTATGTGGAGGCCAAAGGGTATAGAAGTGTCTATGTACTGAAAATGTGAATCCTTTTGCGCTGTACTCCAGGATGGATAAGTAAATAATTCACTGTGGGAAGGAGTCTAAGTTGGTCACTTTATCCACCACCCATGCAGAAACCAAAGCATATAGTCCTGATGAACCCAGCAACTTTCAAAATAAATGGACATCCTCGAGTCTGTTAAGAGTATTTTGGTAGTCCAGGTGATAAGCAGATGGAGGTCTTATTTTAGGTGACTGGCTTTCCTTCTTGCTTTTCACCTTGCAACCATATCCACGAAATTGTCAAATTCTCGACAGTTTCAAATTCTCAACATTCTCAAATTAACCATGTACAGTTGAACCTCGCTCGTATGGACTAAAAGGGCTTATAGTGTGTCCGGATTAGTAAATAGTCCGGTAGAGTGAAGTGTTTTTTTTTCTGGGGGGAGGTGGGGTCTCGTGAATACTGTACAAGTAAAATCACTGTAAAGTTCTGTAAAAGCACAATAGTACTGAACATTTAACACCCAAATAATACATTTATATTGTAACTGAACAGTAAATACATGTAATACATAATACAGTAATTAATTTAACTGACACCTTAAAGACTCGACAGTGCTACGTGCTAGCGGTGTGGAGATAATGTCCGCCGCGGCTAGCGCATAATGCTAGCGCGTAATGCTAGTGTGGCTAGCACGCAGAGCATGTACTTTACCTTTACTAGAACCAACAGCAAACTTTTGTAACTTTTCTTTTGATTTCTAATATCACTTACCGTTTGTTTTTTAACTCCGCATACAATGGGGAAGCAACACATATCAGCAGACAGCCAGGCTTGTAAACACTGGGTGCTCATGACACCTCCTGGCCAAAATCCGAACTATCCTTTAAAAAAAAAAATTGGGTAGTCTGTACGACCGAAGTCCGGACCATAGGGGTCCGTATGAGCGAGGTTCAACCATATACATATGATGTTTGATGATTAGCTTCTAAGCTAAGTATAAAAGAACTATGCTAAGAATAACACAAATATGACTTGTATATGCTTTTTTTAATTTAGGTCAAAGGTCAAGGTTACAATGACCTAATGTTAACACATGAAACCCCCCCATCAACTTTCCAAATTGCATAAGTATACCTAGTTTGATATATACGAGGGATGGCATGTAGGAAATATGGCCTAGAAAAGCTTTTTCTTTTAGGAGGTCAAAGGACAGGATCAGGGTCATAGGTGACCTAATGTCAGTTTGCAAAACTCTTCCTGGTTTTATATATGTGGGACTATGCACATAGGAAAAGGTCACAGTGCCCTAATGTTGATACATGACATGTCACCTTACCATCCTACATATATCCACCATGGTTGAGGCAGGTGCCACCGATGATTGCATGCACGGACCGACTGATCACTGTAGGGCGTCCGCATTGTGGGGCCATGACATGATTTGTAGCTTGTTCTGTAAACCCAGTTTAATGGTTTGTTCTATTCCACGTTATTTGATATACATGGGAGAATCATTTGAATTTTCTGATGTTGTCTGTAAACATTCTTGTTCTCTTATTTTATTCTATTAAAACATATTTCTGATGTACTGTAATCATGAAATGCTGTTCATAGTGTCAGAAACAGATTGCATTACTGCAAGTTTAGATTCAACACTCTATTTTAGTGTTATTTGTAGTGTAAGTGTAATTTCCTGGGTATCTCCACTGTGATTCTAATTTGGGTGAATGTGATGCTATTTTGTGTGTGTGTGTGTGTGAGCTCCTCTGCGATTTTATTATCACCAGGAAACATGTCTGCACTGATGTGGGTGGAGCGAGGCAACAGGTGGTGATACATTTGAAATTTGCCAGAAGAGTATCCCACTTGTGCTTCTATAAATGTGTTTCTTGCCACCTGCAGACTTCTTCTCTTTTTACTCCAAGTGATGGATTATGAGTTTTCATCCATTTCTTACATTATAGGCTGTGGATATACAGTGCCTGACCCAAAAAGAAATTACCATTTTGATTGTCATTCCTTCACTTGTGGTACCGCTTAATTCTATTAAGGTTGCAGGGAGGCTGGAGCCTATCTCAGCTGACTCTTGTCAAACGCAAGGTACATGTTGAACAGGATGCCATGACCATTCACACTCTCACTCACATCTAGGGACAACTTGAAACTGCCAGATAGCCTAATGTGCATGTCTTTGGCTTATGGGAGGAAACCTGAGTACCCGAATGAATCCCACGCAAGCATGGGGAAAACATGCAAACCCCTTGCTGGGTCCGGGACTTGAAACCCAGGACTTTTTAATTTGAGATGGACATGCTAACCAGTATGCCAACATGCTAGCCACCATTTTGATTTTAAGTAAACAAATACTTTTTCTTTGATTTGATAATTACTGAAATGTGTACAGGGATCTCTCATTTTTCGCGGTTAATGGGGTGGAGACCCCCCGCGAAGACCCAATTTCTATGAAGTAGGATCGACCCCCCCCGACTGACATATATGTACATGTATATGTGTATATAATATCAATAAATACATAAACACTATAAATGTTTATAATAATAATTAAACATTCAAAAACAATGCATAAAATGTAAATAAAATATAAATATTAATTAATAAGATGTAAATACATCTCAGCCAACTCTGGGCGAGGGCGGAGTACACTCTGAACTGCTCATCAGACCATTGCTGGGCCAACATACACAACCATTTACACTCACTTTCTCACCTAAGGGCAATTTTTAAACAGCCAATTTACCTTCTGAGCATGTTGTTGGACTGTGGGAGGAAACCGGATTACCCAGAGAAAACCCACACAGCACATAGAGACCATGCAAGCTCCACACAGAAAGACCTGAGCAAGGGAATCAAACCCAGGACCTTCTTGTTGTGAGGCAGACATGCTAACCACGTGCCACCAGCAATAATTCTTTTCGCCTTAATTGATGCAGTGAGTTCCTTCTTACCAATTAAATAATGTCAGAAGACGCATCCTGCATTTGTGGAACGGATGTTATTGTGTTTCAAAAGGATCAAATTACTGGCCTACATCAAACAAAGAAAACTGAGGAAAGTACTGGATTTGGGTCAAGACCTGTCCAGTGCATTATTAAAAACTTGAAAGGATAGTGATGAATTGTCAGCTTTATGGAAGAAATATGTTTGGAAGGAAATCCTGACTGACTTTGATTGGAGATCACGTAAATGCTTGGTGAAGTTGAACAATAAAAAATGGACGGTAGATCTCACGGCTTTGTTATTGTGAAAATAAGTAAAGGTTGTGTGAGTGTCGGCCCTGCCGTGGCCTGGCGAGCTGTCTAGGGTGTACCCCACCCTCGCCCAGACTTGGCTGAGATGGGCTTGGTGTCATCCTCCCCGTGCCCTTAATTAGGATTAAGCGGTTCAGAAAATGAATGGATGGATGAATGATGAAGATAAGTAAGAAAGTAGATAAAGGGGCTTGACACTTTCCTGCAATCTTGCTATTCCCAGTTGCAGCACTTCCATCACTTGCACCAGGTTATGGGATGTCTGCTTTGATATTTTAAAGTTAATAAGCACATTTGAGCCAAAGCGAGTCATGATACGGGCTTGACTTTCGTCCTTCGGCAATGCTTAGTCACATGACAAAAGACAGTGATTGTCTCATTATTGTAAAAGTCTAAGCCAACCAAACATCTGTATATAATATATAATATATAATATAAAGTTAATATTTGCTGTGTTGGCAATATATTTTACAGGCCACACAATATCAGTTTATTTATTTATTTGGCATATTTCCCACTAGACATTTTGGGAGATGATATTTTTATCTGCTGCCCAAGTTAAAAAAGCTGAAGGGCATGTAGCATACATTGCTTCCTCTTGCTGATTATAAATGATGGTGTACGTTGTAAACAGAAATGATCTACATGGTTATTCATTCATCGAGCAGGGAAGAGAGATACTGTATATCATAAGTGGTTACTCAAGACACATGTGGAGCAATAAGCTGACTTATGTAGAGATGTTCTGATCAAGCAAGAAACATATTTATAACAGATGTTAAAGTGGCTTCGGGCTGATAAAAAAAATGGTGTATTTTTTTGTAAGCAGATGTTTAAAGCAGGGCAAAACCCCATGGAAACGGAGCACCATACTTAAAACAATTTGATGTATCGTTCTGTTTTCTTTGTGGTGAAAACATAATCATCCATCTACCCATACATGTACTCATGGGAATCCTGTGATGATATTTCGCATGCTGGTATATAAACGTCGTAATGGGAATGAACGTCTGAGTGATGGTGACTTCTACTCTATCTTCCCCTCTGTTACTATTACTTGTTTCAAACCATGCAATAAAATACACTCTTTTAATAAAATAAAACACATTTTATTAGCAAGGTAAACAGGATTCCATGTGTCATAAATTAGTTGGTAAAATAAACTATTACTGTCACATAATGCACGACATATTTGGATAGAAAGGCTTTTAACCCAATCACATTGAGGAAATGCATGACATATAACATGCTTATGGAAATAAACTTATCCAGTAGAATGGCATCTCGCTAGCCTTTGGTGATATTGGGATTCCATGGCAGAAATATCTCAATAGCCAAACACTTTCAGACAATATCAAAACTGTAGGGAGGGGCTGTTTTTAGCATGAAGGTGACATGGCATTACGTCTATGAAAGGAGTCTTAAGATTAACCCATTCACTGGGATCACACAAGCTGTGTGCTGTGACTGCTGGTCCCAAGCCCGGAAAAATGGGGAGGGTTGGGCCAGGAATGTCATTCAGTATAAATCCTGTGCAAAATCAAATGATTTTGATTTTGATCAAATGAATGCAATCTTTGAAAGATGATACAAGATATAAATAAAATTTAAATAATGTAAAATACATATGTGTAATTGTACATAGATGTAAATAAAGTGTAAGAAATGCCTTGACTTCCGCCTTTTCTGTCTTGAATGCTGTTATT
>JAQNCB010000013.1:17590254-17600254 GCA_030068295.1 Euristhmus nudiceps
ATATTCCCATGCAGTAAACACTAAAACAATTATCCACCGGGTCAGTGAATTCAATAGCCCCCTCAACGTTCAATCTCAGAGACTACTTAACAACATCCACCTCGCCTTGGGTGAAGTCTTGTTGATTAAACAGGTATACTAAGTTAAGAACCTCTGCCTTCACAAGGTCTTAACACTAAAATCACAACAATGACAAGAAAAAAAGGCCATTAGCCAAATGTGTGCTGCCTGTCTGTCAGTTTCCACTACCAAATCGCTTTTAGAGCCCCTGCCAGTCATCTAGCTCTGCTCTTTTGAGTGTGACAGGCTTTGATGTGTCAGCGTGCATGCAGTCCAGTGATGGAGACAAGAGCAGTTCAAACACTGGTGAGGATGGGGAAAGTAAATCTCAGCTCGGCCCTGATGATATTAACAGTCCCTATAGTGACATTAAGGCAGAAAGGGCGCATGTTGTATAAGCTTGTGTTACAGTAGATATGAAGAGGTGCCTGTGTCCCCTCCCCGTGTGTCGATTGTGTGTGACTTTGAAGATGTCTCTATCTGAATAGCTTCTGTCTGACTGATGATATGCCCCCACAGCTTGTCTGACAAAAAGACAGACACCCAGGGCTGAACATCTCTCACCTCTTTACACTGAATTGGTCACAATTATTACGTGCATCTTTTCTTTTTGGATTCATGCCCAGTCCATAGCAAAGTAAACATAAGGAAAGGAGAAAAAGAGGATAACTCTGTTGTCAGCAATTAGCCTAAACATTTGCTTTTGGTGTGGTCATTCATCCGTGGTGTGTCAGTTCTTTTCCTCCTTTGGAATCAGACCCTCTGGGGACAATTCCTAATAGAGAGAAAAGACTTTTGGCATGCTGAACCATACTAATTCCAGGCCAGACATTTGGATGCAGCAGTTGCATCGTAGCAGAATGGTGCAATGGAGAGCAATAGGCAGAATCAGATGTAAGCCCCTGAAAAACACACCCAAACACACAGCTGGTCAATATGGTATTCTAGGACTACAACTGGCCATGTTTCTGTTTCTGTAAGCAGCGTGTCTCCGGGCTGCTGCAGCGCTCATGCTTAGTGGAGTACTTTTAATTCCCTGATGCCAGCAGTGCAGGTCAATACACTGGTATCCATTCCAGTCTCTATGATTGGACTGAGAACAATATCAGGTAGCAGCATTGGCTTCAATTACCCGATAAAGCAGGATAGGAGGAGTGGTGAGGAATGAAACAATAGCATTGCTTTTCACTTCTCTTCATGTTATGCACTCTCTATTAGGAACCATAGGATCTTTTCATGTCTGCACCAACATGATTTAATACAATACAAATTTTGTATAATCATAAATGCCATAATTTGCAACTATATCTCTTCTTGTTTCTTAATAAACAAGCCAATTAACAATTAATGGTGTTAAAAAAATATAGGGTATTAAAGAGCCTATTCTAATGCTAGGATGCTGTTTTTCTCTGCATTTAGTTTTCAGTAGCAATGCTCATCCTCTAGCATCTATCTAGAGAGCAAATAATGTATTCCACAACCTACAGTATGATACTAGACTCTGAATATAAAACATAACCATGTCCTCCTGCAGCCCTCTTAATTCTAGTTTGGAATACACCTTCAAGGTCAATTATGAGTGCGAAGTGTTCATGTTGCCATTAATATTACTGCATTATAATTAATTTAAATTCAATTTTGTGTCCTAAATAGGGCAAAATGTTCAGGAAAATCAAAAGTCTGGCTAGGCAAGAACTGCAATACTGATATTCAAGCTAAGACAGTGGCTCTTGTTGCTACTGCTATAGGAAGAATATCGAGAAGGTAATCCAAACCCCATGGGAATGCTTGCGTGAGTATGAAAACAGCATTAATTAACGTACTATGCACACAGCTGTTGCTCTTTGCTGGTGTGGTGGGAAGAACGGCCCATCTAATGGCTAATGAGGTATCTGCAGTTCAGCTCACACCATCATTTAAAATGTCTTCAAAAGGAGTTATTATTTGACAATCATAGCCCTGATTAAAAGTTTGGTGAATTAGATCCATCTGTCCATTCATTATGATATAATAAAAAGGTACACAATGTAAAGGGTTGGCAACAAATGTAAAAAATTGTCAAATCGTAAGTGCATACCTGTGTATTTTTGTAGCCACGTGCAGCGTAAAACAAAATGCTGTAATAATAAATGCATTGTCAGGTATTAAATTATGTTGTGTTATCAAATCAAATCAAAACAAATTCCTTTCCCTTTACACCTGCATGCAGTACAGTAATGTTTTTTCCTAACAATATTCCTATGAGGACATTTTGTTTACATTTTTCACATTGATGTTGGGGTCAAACATATAAATACCATTTGTTGTATTATTGGTTGTATCAAGTATAAATTTTTAATTACTGGCATGTCACATGATTCAAATTAGTGTCCTTACTTGTTTTTATTTCTTAAAAATAAAAATAAAATAGTCAATTTGAAACGAGCCAAAAAAGCCTACAGTAGCAGCTGGGAACACAATCGTGATTTTTGACGAGAGAATATTACTGTGGAAGTAGATGTCAAATAGCGCACTGCGTCTTGTACCAGTGCACCAACATCAGCCCAGATCTATTATTGTGTGGCATGCTAAACAAAAAACTGTCTCATAGCTAATCAAAATAGCAGTATAGAGATGCTATACTAACAAATTATGCTCTCACCTGAATAAAACTGAAGCCTTTACGTAAAGGAATAACTTTAGCACAATTTGTGAATAGTACCCACTTACCTATTTACTTACACTCTTAAAACAGATTAGTAGAAATGACGAACAAAGTCAAAGTCAAGACATTTAACTAATCCTGTATGTAAATATGGGAAAAACTATAAAGTAGTTAATTCAGTCAATCATCCATTCATTTTCTGAACTGATTGTTCCTAATTAGAGTCGCGGGGAGGCTGGCGCCCATCTCAGCCGACTCGGTGCGAGGGCAGAGTACACCCTGGACAGCTCACCAGGCCATCGCAGGGCAGAAACATGCTGACGGCTATGCAGCTACTCTTGACAAAAGTCAGCAATGGTTCTTTTACATGCCTCTCACCATAGACAGTGAGAGACATGGCCGGCCTTTGGTAACCCAGTTAGCTGCACTGGGGGGCTTGAACCCCCAGCCCTGGGATCAGTAATCCAGCACCGTACCACCAGGCCACCACCGCCCAGCTCTCGCGCTTCTCTTTATTAATTTACTCATGTTAACCATCAAATTTTAGCCACACGGCTGTACTTATGGCAAAACTAAGGCTCCATTTCAGCTTTTGAGCAATCCCTGCGCTATGAAACTGAGGCTCAAGTACATTTGGGAGTACATTCCAGCTCTCCAACACTTTCTTTACTATGTATTTAATGGTCTGTACCTACATCCTCCAGAGCCTCATCAATCGTATCAATTAGAGGTGGAAACGGAAAAAATTCACACTGTGACAGTCGAGGATATCACAGTAGCGCGTCATCTACATACAACTTTATTATGCAGTACAATAACCCAACAGTGCAAGCTCTGAATTATTTATTGAGAAAAACTTATAAATTATATACTGTATATCTAATTATAGCTTTTCTACCATTGGCTGATTGTACATGATACGATTTCAGCCGTCATTTCAGATTATCACAAGCCAAGCTATATGAAATGATCCTGGTCAAAGTGTAGAACAGACTGTAGGATAATGTGTTTCCTTTCTGTCTGATTATATCTAAATACTTACTAACCCACTTACCTATTTATTAGGTCACAAAGCCATGTGGTGGCCATCAGTGGCGGAATAGTTAGCATGCCCACCTCGAAGGAAGAATTAGTGGCACGACTCTGCATGGTTTCGCCATTAGGGGCGCTGTCCTGGATTTTTGTCTGTGGTTTTTTTCACGTGTCTCTCAAGGCGGATGGGCGTGGCCATACCAATTACCTGCTCTCACCTGTTCCTCATCAATGACTGCTATTAATTTCCTGTTAACCTTCTCCCCTGGTCTGGTTCAGGTTGATTTTCCTTTATTGTTGATCACTGAAAGATTCATGATACATTATGGATTTTCTGTAGAGTTTCTTGTCGTCCTGGTGTTGTTTCTTGCCACGGATTTTGGTTTATTAGTTTGTCACTATTTTGCCTGTTTACCTGGATTCATCACGGATAAACACCTTGCTTTGATTCCACTCTACACCGTCTCTTGCTCGTCCTGCATTTGGGTCCTATTTAGTCTGCCAGGAAACTGTAACAGCTCGAGTACCGAGTGTGTGGAGTCTGCATGTTCTCCCTGTGCTTGAATGGGTTTCCACTGGGTACTCATCCTCCAGTCCAAAAGCATGCACATTGCGCTAATTAATTGTACCAAATTGTCCCGAGGTAAAACTGTGAATGGTTGTGTATGTTGGCCCTGCGGTGGCCTGGCAAGCTGTTATGGGTGTCCCCCACCTTCTCACACTGTCAGCACCAGCCTTCTTGTGACCCTAGTAGGATTATACGGTCTGGTGAAATGAATGAGTGAGTAATGCATGGAGGGAGGCTGGAGCCATTGCAGCCAAAGTGGGGTACACCATGAAAAAGTCGGCAATTCATTGCAGGGCTAAAACATACACACAGACCCGTTCACACTCACTTTCACACCTAGAGGCAGTCTGGGAGCATCAATTATCTGGGCATGCATGTCTATGGAATGTACAAATGAATCCAGAGCGCCTGGAAGGAAACCTATGTAAACGCAAGGAGAGCATGCCAACCCCACACGGAAACACTATTGTCATGGAACCTAGGATCTTCTTGCTGTGCGACAGTCATGCTAAGCTCTACACTATAGAGCCACCCATTACACTTCTGGGGAGAAATATGTACCTTCATGCTCTAAACCAGGGTTGGCAAACTTTTGGCTAGCGGGCCACAATGGGTTCTAAAATTTGACAGAGGGGCGGGGCCAGGAGCATTTGGATGGAGTGTTTTGGCCGGATATACTAAAGCATTGCAGGTAGTGTGCGCAAACCTCATAGCACAGCAAGAACATGCATATAAATGTACAACCCGATTTATTAACAGATTTGCACTGAGGACTGCCTTTCAAATATGCAAAATAGCCTTTATCAGTTAATAGGTTTGTCTCAAGGAATATGCAAGATATGGTGTTTACGCAGTATTCTGCACAATACTGGGAGGAGAAAATGTAAATAGATTAAAATCCCATATGCACTGTGATTTATCAAACCTGGAAATTACGCCTGTTTTTAATACGTTTCAATCGAAGGTACAACGTTAAAGAAGTCAACATCTATTGGAAACAAAAAAATGAATGAAATCGCTTTCAACATTCAAAACATATTATTACCCAACGGAATACTCAAGCTCTATAATATCTAATTATGTTAAATCCTACAAAATCATGAATGGATGATCCTGACCGCGCACTCTACAAATCTGCCACGGATGCCCTCACCTTCACGCGCAAACAGTACATGTGCACCATCGCCAAGCACACAGATATAGGCTGTGTTAAATATCCTACCTGCAGCAGAAACTGGAAATTATAATCAAGAGTGTTATGCGGCGTGTTAATGAAGCCAAATTAGCTGCCAACCTCTGAGCAGTATTCGCCTGTTCTTGTGTTGACTGCTTGCTAGATTAGTTTACATGCTTCGTGGCAAAGTGACGGCTGATATTGTACTCTTTGAAAACAGCAACGGCTTCTTGGCAAATCAGACATACAGCCATTGATCAGACTTCAGTGAAAAAGTATTTTCTTGTCCACGGCTTATTAAAAACCCAGCACTCACTGTCCACGTTCCTTCTCTTTGGTCCGCTCATTTTTACAGATGGGCTCAAATGTCGACGTGAAACAAAGTGAAAATTAAGTGAAATAAAGAGTAATATGCCTCACTCCAACAACGGTCAATGTGTTTTGAGTGCGCCATCTATTGGGGAAATGTGCACATTGCAGGGAAATGGGGAAAATGAATGAGGTTTTTACTATCATTTGGACGAGTTCGGCTGGCCGGATTGAAAAGCCTAACGGGCCATATGTGGCCCGCGGGCCATAGTTTGCCCATGACTGCTCTAAACAGATACATGTAGTTGCCTTGAAGTCCAATAATGAACCAAAGGTGTATATAAATGGTGATTCTGCCTTGCTAAGATAAGATAAGATAAAATAATCCTTTATTCGTCCTACAAACGGGGAAATTTACAACTTTTAGAAATTTACTAGATAAAAATGACACAATATGTAGATATAGATCATAGATCATATGCAACCCTCTGCATGTATCCATGCTTGGGACCAGTACAATGAAGACAATGGCTTGTGCCCCCGTTTAGGCTGCATTAGTGCAAAATATCCTCTGCCACTGAAAACACTGCCAGCAGTAGAGGTGGAAAAAATGCCAGCAAATGTTAGCCATCTGACAGTGGTTTTGCCTTCTCAGAGATGTTTTCCAACCAGAGCTTCTAGTACACTGTATGTATTTGTTGATTCTATTATAATGGACTGTCTTGTATGTGTGGACACAGCTTATGTTTTTCTTCCATTACTCAATTACTCATTTGCCGAAAAGTTTAATCATACTGGAGTTAGAGGGTTATCTGGTGCCCCTTGAACTGCCATTGCAGGGTCAACACATACACAATCATTCACCCTCACACTCACATATAGGGTCAATTTGGAACAGCCAATTAGCGTAATCTGAAAACCAGAGCACAAGAAAGTACAGGAAGGCATGCTAACTATACTCAACCCTTGTTGAGTCAGGGACTTTGGATTGTAGGAGGAAACCCACACAAGTACATGGAAAAAAAAAAAAAAACAGCGTGACACTCCGACATATAATTCATATAAAAATTATCCACCGAAGGTGAGGTGGGTATTACTGATTACATACTCAATCAATCAGTCACAAGTGACTCGTTTGCCAAACTGCTTAATCATACTAGAGTTGTGTGGAGGCTGGTGTCCATCTCAGCCAACAGTAGGCCAAGGCAAGGTAAACCCTGAACAGTTCTCCAGACCAACAGGGACCACACACAGACACACACACACACACACAACCATTCGCACGTACACTCACACATTGGGACAATTTGGAACTGCCAGTTAGCCTACTGTGCATTTTCAACTGTTAGAGGAAACCAGAGTTCAAGGAGGAATAGTTATGTTTGCAGCACCTCACAGCAAGAAAAATTGGAATATAAGTACTTTTGCAAGTTTTCCACGTGCTTGCATGGGTTTCCTCTGAGTACCCCAATTTCCTCAAAGAGTCGAAGGACATGCACATTAGGCTAATTGGTTGTTAGAAATTGCCCCTAGGTCTGAGTGTGAATGTGGGACTGAAGGGTCTGGCGAGCTGTTCAGGGTGTACCCCACCTTTGCCCAGTGTCAGCTGAGATAGGCACAGCGTCCACATGAACCTAGAGACACAGCAAATGAGTGAGTGAGATGAGAGTTATGACTGAAAAAAGGGAAGACAATGTGGAAAATGTGGAAACCATTTGCACCCTTGCCATGTTTTTCTTTGAGTGTGATGAGAGCCACTGAAGTAGATGAGTGTCCTTTCGTCATCCTTTCACTCGTTCGTAGGATGGAATCTATTAACTAAACCAAGATGACAAAGCATTGGGAGAAAAAGTCAATATCAATTACCCTTTCACTCTGAATACCACACTACTGAGTCATCCAGTACATGAAATAAAAACAATGAATGGACAGTTTCAACCCTTTTCACTCCACATCATGCTCGGGAGAAGGCCATGTGGAGGCTCGAAATAGATTGATTTTGTCAAATCAACAAGAAATGACAGACAATTGGTGGAAGTTGGGTGGATTGCATGGAGATGTACCAATTTTTACCTCCGCCAGGAGGTTATGTAATCATCAGAGTTTGTTTGTCTGTTTGTCTGTTGACAGCATAATTCAAAAAGTTATGGACGGATTTTCACCAATTTTTTACCGAATGTCCGGAAGAGTAAAAGTAACAATCGATTAGATTTTGGAGGTGATCCGGATCACCGTCTGGATCCAGGATTTTTTTGAAGGATTCTTGACTATTGAGAGATAGGGCCGTTTTTGACAAAAAATGCTTCTAACTCATCAAATATTATTTGGAATCATTAGCAAAAATTCTCCAGACATCAACATTGTGTGTATTTCAAAATAAAAAAAAAAAGAGTTTAGTGACCCTATGGCCTGGCAGAGGTCTGCGCTCTCCGAGTGGTTTTCTAGTCCAGTATGTTTACACAAGAGACTCTGCTACACTATAGTACCACTACACCTCTTATAATTATTATAAGACTCGGGATTGGTTCAGGATGCTGGGATGACATTAGTACAGATTGAAGCTCACTCACTCATTCACTCTTACTGAAATTATTTAAAACTAATACATCTGTAAGGAGACTGGAGCCTGTCTCATCCATTAGACAAAGCAAGGTACCCCAAGAACAGCTCGCCAGGCCATCCCAGCCTCTGCGATGGCCTGGCGAGCCGTTCAGGATGTGCACCAGCCTCCCAGTGACCCTAATTAGGATTAGAAATGAAATAAAGATATTGATAGATGTATGTGGAACCCATGGTTTTCTAATGTCACAGGTTAGTGACAGGGAAGTGAATGTAAGCCAACCCTCCCTACTCCCTGAGAGCTCGGCCAATAAGCTTTTGGGACTCTCAGCCGCAAATGGCTATATGTGCCAACTGAGACTCAAACCTGTGAACTTTGGCTCCTGAGTGATTCCACTATCATTGATGTCGATGCAAAAACCAAACTGTGGCTGGGAGCCCTCATCTCTTTCACTCACCTATCTGCCAAACCTTTCAATCCTCCATGGAATGTAGGGAGGCTAGAGCCAGTCTCTGGTGACTCTGGACAAAAGTAAGGTACACCATGAATAGCTCACGAAACCATTGCAGGGCAACACATACAACCATTCACACTCGCATCCCTACCTAGAGGAAACAGCCAAGCAGCATGATGGGCATGTTGTTGGACTGTTGGAGGAAACTGGAGCTCCCAGATGAAACTCACACAAGCATCTGGGAACCAACCAAACCCCAGATAGATTTACCAAGCCTGAGACTTGAGCCCTTGACCTTCATGGCAAAGCATGCTCAGCACTCTTCCACCTTGCTGCCCAGCTCAGAGTTCATTGCAGATCAATGGCGGAGTTATCAGGGAAGGAGGGACAGCATACACTCACTCCCTTGTCACTTGTTCACCATATGCATGCGGAGCAGTTTCGAAAATTGCATATGGTTGGCATCATGTCTTCTGCGTCCCTGGTTGGTAGTGGCTACGTGATAGAGATACAAAGCCTGATGGGAAGATAATTTGGGTGCAGCATCCAGTGCATTTCATTTCCAGCTCCAGGTATCAACGGGAACTCCAAAAGAACAGTTTAAAAAGGGGTGAATATTCACACAAACCACCGTACATTGTGTAAATCTGATTTACAACCCACTATCCACTAGTCAGAGTGGTGGATATCCGCGAGCATGCAGTGTGCTGTAATATCTCCCTATGTTCAATATGCTGTCTTGAGAGTTATGCCTAATTGACAGACAGTCCAGAAAAGAGATTTCTAGCCTTCTCTTTTCTGCCTTCGCTCCATTTCTGCTCATCACTTTCCCAGACAAGTTTCAGCTTGGCGGTTTCAAAAAGACAGCGTGGAAAGGACAACAGAGAGGGAAGAAACGGACATCTGTGGCCGCAAGAGTGGAGAATCTAAAGAATTCGGCTAGATGACGGGACCTTGAAGAGGTTTGCAGCTTCCAGACAGTTTGAAACGTTCAAGCTTTCTCTCTAACACTGCATGCTGGTTTATACTCTCTCTCTCTCTCTCTCTCTCTCTCTCTCTCTCTCTCTCTCTCTCTCTCTCTCTCTCTCTCTCACATCCTTCTCTTCTTCCTCTGCTGGGAGTTAACAATGTTTGCAGCTAGTCTTAACCTCCGCAAGACTGTCCACTCTTACAGTCGTGTCTGAAGTCGGCTGCACACC
>JAQNCB010000013.1:18161482-18171973 GCA_030068295.1 Euristhmus nudiceps
TTTTTTTTTTTTTTTTTTTTTTTTTTTTTTTTTTTTTTTTTTTTTTTTTTTTTTTTTACTTTATTATGCCATTTTTGGTGATTCAACTTGAACTCCCGAGCGATGTATAGTCCGGAAAATACGGTATATATTCAGTTGGCCAATGATAAAATTATATACTGGTTAATAAATCCCTCAGTCCTAGCTCACAGTATGTTTTTGGAGTGACAACTTTGCGAATATTGTGAAGACCCTCCCATCCCCAGTTGGAATAAATCTGATCTGTACAGTCGTACCTCATCTCATTTGATACAGTCACAATGTCTAGCTATCTATCCTCCAGAAGAAATACTGAATGGACATGTGTTTGTAAATTGGTGTGTGTGTGCGTGCGCGTGCACAGTTTACATGAGGGTCCAGGGCAAATACCATTAAAGTCGTCATGTTTCCTTTCTTAGGATGGCCCCAGAGGTGATCTTGGCGATGGATGAGGGTCAGTACGATGGCAAGGTAGATGTCTGGTCCTTGGGTATAACTTGTATTGAATTAGGTAAGTTTGCAGCTGCTACAGAAAAGATTGTGTTGTCCACCAATAGTTTTTAAATATTTGGGGGGAAAGATTCTGTTAGTTTTACCTTTCATCGGGAAAATCCTTGAAAAAATTGTCTTCAATCAATTAACTGCCTTGATATCAAACAGCTGTTTTCATAACTTTCAATCAGGATTTCGTGCCAATCATAGCAACTGCGCTGATTAAAGTTATAAATGACATGGGTCTTAATACTGATGCAGGCAAAGCATCGGTCCTGGTATTACTAAACCTGAGTGCAGCTTTTGATACTGTTGATCACAACATAATGCTATATCAACTTGAACATTGGGTTGGGTTGACTGGTAAAGTTATCAATTGGTTAAAAATCATACTTAAAAGATAAAGCTTCTTTGTTACCATGGGAAATTGTACCTCAATGTCCTTGACCTGTGGTGTCCCCCAGGGGTCGATTCTTGGACCATTACTATTCAACCTTTATATGCTCCCACTTGGACAAATTATCAAGAACAATTCAATTTACAATCACTGCTATTCAGATGACACCCAAATTTATCTTGCTCTACCACCTAATGATTATGCCCCCCTTGAATGTCTCTACCAGTGTATCGATCAAATAAACAGCTGGATGTCACAAAATTCTCTTCAGCTGAACACAGATAAAACAGAAGTAATTATATTTAGGGAAAAAAGATGAAGGTCTCAGGATTACAACTATTCTTGAGCCAAAGGGGATTAAAACAAAAGAAATGGTTAAAAGTCTTGGTGTTTTCATTGACAGCGAGCTAAACTTTGACAGGCACATGAAAGCAATCACAAAAATGGCATTTTATCACCTAAAAAACATTTCCAAACTAAGAGGACTCGTGTCAAAAAATGACCTGGAAAAACTGTTGATTACTGCAATGGTCTTCTCACAGGCCTACCAAAAAAGACCATCAAACGACTTCAGCTGGTTCAAAATGCAGCAGCTAGGGTTCTCACACAAACAAAAAGAATAGAGCACATTACTCCAATTCTAAGCTCCCTTCACTGGCTTCCAGTAAGCTACAGAATTGACTTTAAAGCATTGCTGCTGGTGTACAAATCTCTAAATGGTTCAGGGCCCAAATACCTCTTTGATATGTTGCAGCGGCCTAACCCACTCAGATCTACCAGATTGCAGAAGAAAAATTTACTGTTAAAACCTGTTGTTAAAACAAAGTGGGGTGAAGCAACTTTTAGCTACTATGCAGTACAGCTATGGAACCAACTGCCAGAGGACATCAAAAATGCTCCTGCTGTTGGCAGCTTCAAATCTAGGTTAAAGACCAAGCTGTTTTCAGATGCTTTCTGCTAAAATATTAATATTGCCATCCCTACATGTTTTATACTCTTTACTTTTACAGTCTCTCCATGTTTTAAATTTTACTCAACTTTTATTCTGCTGTTTTTATTTTTTAAATATGAATTCTTCTCATTTTATTTTATTTCTGCTATTGTTTAATTATTAATTTTCTTCCACATTTATTTTATGTAATTTTATTTTCTATTGTTTACTGTTTTGTTTTACTTCTGTAAAGCACATTGAACTGCCACTGTGTATGAAATGTGCTATATAAATAAACTTGCCTTGACTTCATTTTATGTTTTTGCCAGCGGAGAGAAAACCTCCACTTTTCAACATGAATGCAATGAGTGCCTTATACCATATAGCGCAGAATGAGAGCCCAACCCTGCAGTCAAGTGAATGGTGAGTACAGTGCATATTGATTTTTCTCTGGTCCAACCTCGGTGTCTGTGCACGTCTTCATGCATTATTGAATTAGGCTTTCAGCACTGTTAATGTTGACACGAGTTGTGTAAATGTCAGTCACTCTGCTCTGTCCTCAGGACTGATTTCTTTCGAAACTTTGTGGATTCCTGTCTTCAGAAACTGCCTCAGGACCGGCCCAGTTCTGAAGAGCTTTTGCAGGTACATCAACAAAGATTATTTTTGTACATCGGCATAAAAATTCTTTGGTGCTTTTGTGACCAAATGAACACACTAGTTATAAATATTACTTTCATATCAGAAAGGTTTAGTACAGAATGTTTATCTGATGAGGCATGCTGACGAACATCAGTCATGCCCTTACTAGTCTTGTGGGGAAAAAGCCGTTCATGTTGTACATCATAAAAGATTTAAAAGCGAGAAAGATGGGTGTGGTGGGGATGGCATTCTACAGCCATGCATTGAACAACCATAACAACTTTGGACCGTCTGCAGTGGGTTTTGTTCTGACTGACACATTTTTATCACTTTTTGAAACCACATAGAAAGTCATTGTAATCTTTAACATACTGAGCGACCATGAGCCACCTGCTCTGACAGGACTCGCATACTTCATGTTGTTATGGAAACTTTGTTGCTAAATATCATTACTCCGATGAGCATATTGAGCTCAGGTTCCCTATACCAGCGGTCCCTAACGGACCGGTTTCATTTAAACAATACTTTCACGGACCGGCATAGAGACGACTCAGGAATGACAACTTGCCATCCCACTGAATTAGTGGGAAGCTCTCCAAAGACGTTTGTTTTTTTACTCATTTTTGCGAGCCTATCGGCTTATTTTTTGATGTACCGCATCAGATGACCGAGACAAGCTTTTCTGGATTTTTTTTGTTTGTTTGTTTTTGGATTCTTCCCCATTTTATCCCTAATTTATTCGTATACAATTCCCACCCATCAGGTGTCACACAACCACCACTGACCAGGGAGGGGTGAAAGCATGCACACTCCCCCTCCATGACATGCGATGCTAGCCATCCGCCTCTTTGCGAACTGCGGCGCCATGCGTATTTGGGGGCGGGATATGACACTCTGAGGGGAAAACGCTATCTGCCCCCTCGTACGAATGAGCTCACAGACACCCATGATTGGCTGGCGATCGCTATGCGTTGACAGGGAAGTGAGCGTGTACCGTTCCTCTCTCCTGTGAGAACTCGGCCAATTAGCTTCCATGGACTCCCGGCCACAAAAGCGTTTTTCAAAATAAGACCTTTCAGACTCCGATAACTAATAAAATGTTTTTTTATTCAGCTGTTGTGCAACCCGGTACCAAATGATGGTGGTTGGAGACCTCTGCCCTATACAGTTTCCAATGACACATTTTCCCTCAATGCCGCCCTCAGTATCCTCATCTCTGTGACCTCCAGCTCTGCCTCGTGTCTTTACCTCAGTGCCACTGTGTCTAAACCGTAAAACATCGCTGCTCTCACCACCGTCCTCTACACCTTTCCTTTCATTCTTGCTGATACTCACAGTATACATGATACAGTGATACAGTACACCTCACCATTGTCTTACAGCTTCATGAGTTCTGCTATAACCAATATTTATATAAATGTATAATAATGTATAGAAATTTGTCTCCAACACTTGACAAAACAAGAAAATACAGTATTCATGAGCTTGTAATACAAGCTCAAATTTGTTGATTGATAGCAACAAAAAAATTGTTAGAGAATTGGGAGCTAGTTGTAGAAGTTCAGCTGAATAAAATTACAACTAGTTGTTGCCTCATTTGGCCAGATATGTAACGTTCCCAATACTGTTTTCCCTGGACCATTGCTTATGTCGAATTCTACATGCAAAATAAATGGAAAGAATGGTTTTAATAAATTGCTGAGTGTGCAGCGCATCATTTGATCACAAAACTGGGATTCTGCAGTCCTCCAATCATTTCATTTGTTTGTAAACACAGTGATTTGAATATATTTACTGTCTTTACATACAGTTAATTATCTCATTCTATTGATCTCCTGCTGTACTTCAGCACGCTTTCCTGGTGCGTGAGCGAGCAGAGTCTGTGCTCATGGATCTGATCCACCGCACCAAAGATGCTGTGAGAGAGCTGGACAACCTGCAGTATCGTAGGATGAAGAAAATCATCTTCCCTGATCCTCAGAATGGGCCTGTGGCAGAAGCCCAGGATGAGGAGGAGGTTGGCACTATGAATTAAAGTTTTTTTTTTTTTTTTTTAATTTATTTATTTTTTTAATTTTAATTTTTATTTTTATTTTATTTTTTTTTTTTTATGTTATGTCCATGGTTGTTGCTTTATGTTTTCTGATTAATTGCTAGCCATGATCTGTAAGCCACATTTTTGTGCCTGATGTACTGGTTTGCTGAGACTCCATAAATATTTACAGTGAAGTTGTTTGTTTATTTCCGTAGGAGCCAGAGCACAGCACAGGGCACACTGGCACGGTGAACAGTGTGGGTAGCAGCCAGTCCATCCCCAGCATGTCCATCAGCGCCAGCTCTCAGAGCAGTTCTGTCAACAGCTTGCCTGATGCTACTGAGGATAACAAGAGCGAGCTAGACCTGCTGGATGGGGACCACACAGTCATGTCCAACAGCTCTGTCATACATCTGAAACCAGTCAGTGCACCAAGATGTTGATTCTGTTAAATTTGTGTCTGTTGTTCGGCAGCTGCAAAGATTATAGAATAGAAGTCCATAAAATACTCGTGCACTTCGACTGTTGCTTCACTTTATAATTTAAATAAGAATAACCCCAAGTAGTTCAAATTAGGGTTTTTTTATGTAATTGTACAAATCTAAAGAAAAAAGTGAGTTTTTTTTCTGATTGATCAGGGTGTTATTTCATTATCTTGGTGCAGGAAGAGGAGGAGAGTCAGCAGGAGACCCTTGAGGCACCTAGTGAGCCTGCTGAAGAGCAGTCTCCTCCTGCACAAACACCTCGCCGTCAGTACCGCAACAGAGAGCATTTTGCCACCATCCGCACAGCCTCATTGGTGTGACACCGTCTTACTATGCAATTCCTTGCCATGACATCTATGAGTATTTAATAGGCCTAAAAGGCATTCAATAATAAAAATGTAGTTGGAACACACCAGGTAGGAATCCCTGAATATGTGGTCAGTACTGTTTGTGTGTGCTCTCCAGGTGACGCGTCAAATCCAGGAACATGAGCAGAACTCGGAGCTGCGGGAGCAAATGTCAGGGTATAAGCGAATGCGGCGTCAGCACCAGAAGCAGCTGTTGGCTCTGGAGAACAAGCTCAGGGCAGACCTAGATGAGCACAGGCTTAAATTGGACAAGGAGTTGGAGAGCCAGAGGAACAGTTACGCTGCTGAGATGGACAAACTTGTCAAAAAGCACCAGGCAGCCTTGGAGAAAGAGGTGCTTTGCAGCGCTATTATTTAGTGCCAAAGGATTATATTGTCGGCAGATGATTTAATGTTGTAGTCTGTCTACTGTATTGTCATTTGTTTATTGTTGTTAAAATAACTTTGTGTGTGTTCTAGGCCAAGAACTTTGCCAATGATGAGAAGAAGTTCCAGCAGCACATCCAGAGCCAGCAGAAGAAAGAGCTCAACAGCTTATTGGAGACCCAAAAACGCGAGTACAAGCTGCGAAAGGAGCAGCTCAAAGAGGTAAAAAAAAAAAACTCCTCTTAATTAACCTA
Source organism: Euristhmus nudiceps (assembly GCA_030068295.1). Lineage (NCBI taxonomy): Eukaryota > Metazoa > Chordata > Actinopteri > Siluriformes > Plotosidae > Euristhmus > Euristhmus nudiceps. The sequence continues at coordinate 18,167,471 of JAQNCB010000013.1, forward strand.
GAACATTTTAGTTTTCTTATTTAACACAATTTTATCTTTATTTAGCAAATTTTGGCTCACTAGCTGGGTCTCTCTTATTGCATAAAATAATTTGCAGGAGGGTGAAGTTACAGTCAGCCACCGTAGACTGTTTGTTGTTCTGTTTATAGAAATGTTAAACTACAGATGAGAGAGAGAGAGAGTCCATTTTTATTAATGATAGTGAGTAGCAGGAATTTATCAGCACCACTTGAGCTTTCAATTATGTAATTTTTTTAAATACTTTAAAAATAAGCATTTGTCGCCAATGTCTATGGCTTGGAGTTAAGTCAGCTTTCAAAACCGTTCCCTGGATGGAGAACATAAGGCGACTCCCTCTGCCCTGTCAATCATAGAAACACCATCTGATTATGGGCATCTGTGATCTCTTGCATCGGGAATAGGGCAGATCAGAGCATGTTTATCTGCCCTGTGATGAGCCATGAGGAACAGATCCAAACACTGTGGTTGCCTGGCTTCACACATCTCTGAGAGAACACACATTTAACCTTTAACGTCCCTGTAATGTGGAGCTGGTGGCGTAGTGGTCAGGGTTAGGTTGTGGGTTCGAATCCCAGTTGAACCCCCACTGTGCTAAGACCCCTGGACAAGGTCTTAACTTCAAGTGTGCCTCTCAGCAGTATAAATGGGTACCATTCATCATCAACATTTATTTAAAAAAAAAAAATAAATACTGAAGATATCCTGCGATGGAATAGTGTCCCATCCCGGAGGAGTTGAACTCCTAGTCACGTCACGCTACAGAAACCAGGGGTAAGCACCGGCCACTAGGCTCGGGTATAAAAGCCCAACAGACTTGGCTGCCTGTGCAATAGCAGTCATATGATGGGGAGTGCTGTCTCAAAGGTATAAATGGGCAGATGATCAAAATTAGGAAAGCCATAAAAATAAAGAAGTTGTATATATGTAGAAGAAATCAGGTAGAAGGAGACCGAGCTTTTCAGTCATTAATACTGGTTTTATCCAAGGTTCTTAAGGTTCATACCGCTCCCTCAGCACATCATATAGTCATTATTGCCCTGCTGGGATTCTTTTGTAACTTTGGTTGTCGTTCATGCTAAAGTAACTGTATTCCAAGCTGGTTGTTGTGATTTGGGTTTGTAAGCAACACCCAATAATACCTCCTTTACATTTTCTTTTTCCAGGAATTAAATGAGAATCAATCCACACCAAAGAAAGAGAAGCAAGAGTGGCTATCAAAGCAGAAGGAGAACTTGCAGCATTTCCAGGCGGAAGAGGAGGCAAACCTTCAACGCAAGCAGCGTCAGTACCTGGAGCTCGAGTGTCGGAGGTTCAAAAGGCGTATTCTTGTTGTTAGACACAACGGAGAGCAGGACCTGGTGAGAGAGGTGAGCAGAGCCAGCTGATGTGTGCTGTTTAATTGGTAGTTTCATATAGATGAACAGGAAATGTCCTTTTTCTCGTCCCTTGTGTGTCCCTCATCATCAAAAACCTTTAGAAATTGAGTTGATCATTTTTGAGTGATTTCAGATTGAGCCAGAAGCAACTTCACACTAATGGTTTGCTCGTTTTGTTTTTTGAAGGAGTTAAATAAGCGACAGACACAGAAGGAACTGGAACATGCCATGCTACTTCGACACCACGAGTCGATGCAGGAGCTGGAGTTCAGACACCTGAACACCATCCAAAAAACACGGGCCGAGCTCATTCGCTTACAGCACCAGACTGAACTCAACAACCAGATTGAGTACAATAAACGCAGGGAGAGAGAGCTTCGACGCAAGCATGTCATGGAGGTCCGACAGCAGCCCAAAAGCCTAAAGGTAACAAACTGAATATGATGAAGGTGTTTCTGGGCTAAGAATAGTACTAAACTTCAGGTAGAACAACTGTCTCTGTTATTCAGTGCTGTTCATGTAGTTAACCGTACATTTATGTATTTCATACTGAAAACCTAAACTGTCACTAAAGGGTGCATTAGTGAAGCATTTATATGTTTAAATGTGTATTGTCTGTTTAAGCCGCATAGACTATACAAGAGCCATGTGCACCAAACAGCTTGTGTTATTGAGGCAGTTTCCTTAAAATTGCCTCAAGAGTAGGTTTAATTCTGTTGTTCCTAGTGCCTTCTCTATGGTATTACATTTGAAGAGGGGGAAAGAGACCTGTGCTCTAATCTTCCTGTTGTTGCTTGAGTAAATAACTTGTCCACAACGTTATGATGTTTTTATTATTATTTTTCTAATAGTGGATATTATTGATTATTTGGACTGATTGTTGTACTAATGCTAGCTCACTCTCACTGTTCTTGCATCAGCCCAAAGAGGTTCAAATCAAAAAGCAGTTTCAGGAAACATGTAAAATCCAGACACGGCAGTACAAAGCCCTGAAGAATCAGCTGCTGGAGAGTACGCCCAAGTCAGAACACAAAACCATGCTGAAGAGACTGAAGGAGGAGCAGACGCGCAAGCTGGCCATCCTTGCTGAGCAGTACGATCATTCGATCAATGACATGCTCTCTACACAGGCTGTGAGTGATGCACATGTCAGGAATAAGGGGTGATCACACCAGAGATGCGACAGAAAAAAGACTGATGTGAATTGACTTTTTTTTTTTTTTTTTAAATTCTCTTCATGTTTTGTGACTCAAAAAATACAAGCAAGAAAATGTGTATATCGTGTGACTGATTTGTGTATATTTGGCAAAAAAGCAACTCTTCTTTCATAAATCAGTCACGTTGTGTTGTCAAAGTGCGAATAAAATCTAAATAATGAGACAATGCATGGAATATGGCAGATGCCAGTAAGTCTCAAACTTCTTGCCTGTACGTCTCCTACTTGTTTCTTTTCTGTGTAAACAAAAAAGTAGTGATTTGTGAGCAAAATGACAACTCCGTGACCTCACAACACGTGCATAATGTTGGTGATATGTTTGAGACTACTGTGTCAGAACCATGTTTTGTAACGTTCACAGAAATTTCCAAAATGTTTGAAATTTTTTGCAGTGTGTTCACAAACCAGGTGACCCAGATGCCACGAATGTCAAGACAAATTGACATTTTTGAAAAGCGACAGCTGCAAACTGCCTTTCGTGTCAGCCGCTTTTCTATCACACCGCTGGTGTGATCACACCCTTGCATGGAATTCTGGGACAGAATGAGATTTTGCTTTTATTATTACTATTTTTTTAATGGTACATTGTGTTTGTTTATTTTCTGTTTGTTTGTTTTTCCTGCTTGTCACAGTTGCGGCTGGATGAGGCACAGGAGTCCGAGGGTCAGGTATTGCGGATGCAGCTTCAGCAGGAGCTCGAGCTGCTGAATGCGTATCAAAGTAAGATTAAGATGCAGACAGAGTCACAGCAGGATCGAGAGCAGAAGGAGCTGGAGCAGAGAGTATCTTTGCGCAGGGCTTTGCTGGAGCAGAAGGTCTGATGCATTCCATGAACACACACACATGAGCAAATCACTCGTCAGTTCACAGAAAACAGAAAATGTAGACTGCCACACACACATGTATATATTTGTGATTCATGAAGAGTTGCCAGTGCTGTTGAGCTTCATCTACTGACCATGACCAGCCTCCACTCAATTTACTTGACTAAATAATGAGGCCTTTTTGCACTGACTGATCCAATTGTCCAAAACATACAATTCTGTCCAAACGTTTTAGTTACATGGAATGGTGTAAAACAAAGATACCTTATATTTGCATGTAAATAATGACGTTAAAGTTCTCCACATAAATTCTATAAAGCTCAGTAAATAGTAATAAATAATTGAATTCAATATGAGGTCCAGCATCAGGTCCCGTTTGTGAGGTTTTATAGTATTGACCAGGTTTCTTACAGAACCAGCCACGGGTCTCCTGGAAATGTTGACTGTCACACTTAATTCACACTTTACTCATGTGTAAATCGCAGCAGCCTTTATTATATTTTTATCTGAAAAGTCGTCTCTTGTACATAATATGCTGCATTCTTTACTCACATCCTGTACTAACCATTTTATGTAACATTTTCATTTTGTGCTGAAAAACTAATGTTTGATAATCTAAAGGGTTTTTTTGTATGAATTTGCTAATATACATATTCTAAAATAAAAATCTATATCAAAGTGCACAAAAAAAGAGGTTGCTGAAAACTTTTGCACAGTAGCATAAAAATGAATTGTGGAAGTGCAAGGCTTCTACACACACGTACCCATGCACACGTGTATCCATACGAGGTAGTCTTTGAGAGATACGTGTGTGTGTGTGTGTGTGTGTGTGTGTGTGTGTGTGTGTGTGTATATATGTGCATGCATACTTTGTTCTGGTTAATAAACCTGTGAGTCGCGCACTCAAGTCCTCACCTGTGTGTGTTTACGAGGTGTGACACACACACACACAGTAGATCTCTGACTTGTAAGAATTTTACTGGTAGAATTACTAGTCCAGTACTAATAGTAATACATATTTTTAATAACAGTTCCAATACTACTATTACTAGTAATACTGTATTAT
>JAQNCB010000013.1:18259079-18276421 GCA_030068295.1 Euristhmus nudiceps
TCCGATGTTGAAACATGAGGTAAAAGTCCCGAGGAAACATTCATTCAGTTTTTGAATTAGGGTTATGTTTTGCTTTAGCAATGAATTTAAACCTGATTGGGGTTAATAGCGACATTAGTGTTTCACATTCTTATTTATTTGTTTGCATCCTGTAGATCCTACAGAGTTGTTCTTCGGCCCACCGTCCAGCCCCAACACGGTCCCCAAATGTCCAAAGGATCTGTGTACCCCCAAACTCCGCCAGCTCCTCTCACCCATATTCGACAGCTCTTGCCCCTCCTCCCCTGAAGCGGTGAGTCACACACTGTCTTTTGTGAAGCTTGTGAGAGTTCTCTTCAGATTATGGAATACAGAGATGCCTACCAGTACGGATTCTACGTATTTTGTACGGAAAGTTGATGTAAATATGGTGTTACGTTACAGGGTGCTATTTTGTACGGAAAAAAAAGAGTGCGAGCTCTTGTCACTGTCTGTCTCGCGTGCGTGCGCTCTCTGTCTCGCGTGTTTTATGATGGTGTTGCCATCCTACCTATAAGATAATCCTTTATTCGTCCCACAAACGGGGAAATTGCATATTGCTCTAGATTTTAAGTATGATGTGAAATATGTCAATAATATTGCTTACAATGTATAAAAATAATAATGTTGCTAATTCATGTGTGTGGAAGGAGTGTTTTCAAAAATATTTAAAAAGTCATAACGAATACTGAAAATCTATATCTGAGGTCGGCATCTCTGGGAATATGATTTATTTATTTTTGTGGTCTTCAGAGCTCAGGCGATGAGGTTCCCATGGACACAGGTGATGTGGAGAAGTTCTTTGCGTTCAAGTCAGAAGAGACCCTGAAAAAGCCGATGGAGGTAAATGTTCCACATCAGAGACAAAAAAAAAGTAATATATTTGTATGGAAATAATATAAGAAGTGTTAATGCTTATCCTGGTGCTGCTGTGTTTTTTAGGATCTGGATGACATGGATCTGGATATGTTGGCGCCGTATATCTCCATGGATGAAGACTTCCAGCTCACTGTCCTTCCCCAGCTGCCTAAGACAGAGACGCACTCTGCTGAAGTAGCAGCCACGGCTTCGAAGAAAAGGTACAGCTGTGTTTGCGTTCACTTTGATCAGGAATGTGATTCACATCAGTTTGAAATTAGTTCATTCATTCATTCATTTTCTAAGCCACTCAATCCTAATTAGGGTCGCTGGGAGGTTGGTGCCTATCTCAGCCGACTCGGGGAGAAAGCAGGACACACCCTGAACAACTCGCCAGATCACTGCAGTGCCAACACACAAACAACCGTTCACACTCGCACCTAAAGCTGATTTAGAACAGCCAGTTAGCCGACTGTGGAAGGAAACGAGTACCTGGAGGAAACCCATGCAAGCATGCGAACTTCACAGAGATGCCCCGAGCCTGGGAATCAAACCCAGGTCTTCATGCTGTGAGGCGACCATGCTAACCACTGCGACACCATGCCACGCCAATTGGAAATTTAAATATGTATAGGTCTGTTTATGTTCATTAACAAAGAAGGTCCTCATAACACTTTAAATGTAAACGCTGGTTATGATGTGGGAAAAGAAGTGTGTGTGTGTGTGTGTGTGTGTGTGTGCGTGCGCGCACATATAAACTACACTATATATTTATATTTCGTTCACACTAATACACATGGCTGTTTTCTGACAATAAACAGAGGCCTTGAGGAAGAGGAAGACCTGGCATCTCGTACATCGAGCTGGGAGAAGAGGCGGAAGAACATTGAGGACGAGTTTCTGCTCTCACACTCCTCATTGGTAAGCAGGTGATGGCTAGTGAATAGGATATTTAGCAGTGTAAGCAGGAGTGTTTAATATTTAATAGTCCGTAAAGTAAATGTCTGGATTGTGCGTTTTTGATCAGATGACTAGTTTAGAAGAGCTGGAGCCTGAGCGCTGGAAACAGAGTCAGCTTCTGACAGACGAGGACCCTGTGCTCGGAGGAACACAAACACTCTGTGATACAGCAGGTACACACTAGAGAGCACAATCCCCCCCCCACACACACACACACACACAAAAAAAACAAATGCATATATTAGTATTACTGCTGGACAAGAAATTAATAAAACAAATGAATAAAAACTAAAAAAAAAAAAAAAAAAAAGTACCCATTGTGTGATTTATATATACAGTTGAACCTCAGTCGACCGGACCCCGATGGTCCGGATTTCGGATCTGGACTTAATCCGCCCGTCCGATCAAAATCCCCTTCGGTCCGCTCGATCAGTTCTGGGTCCAGTGGGTGTCATGAGCGCGCCAGTGTTTATAACCTAAGATCAAGTGTAGCGGAAGAATAAGAAGCGTGTAGTAGTATCTGTGCCGTATTCATGAATGTACGCTGTGTTGAGATAATGTCCGCCGCCGATAAGCTTGCTCGCCACATTGGAATACACTGTAAAGGCTTCCACAGGTTGGTTGTGGCGTCTTAGAAATCGTCACGGAATATGTAATAAGGTGGAGCATGGTGAAGCAGGTAGTGCTAACGATGGTGCTGTTGAGCTTTTCAGGTGCCAGTTAAATGTATTATGTATTACATGTATTTACTGTACAGGTACAATGTAAATGTATTATTTGGGTGTTAAATGTTCAGTTTTACTGTGCTGGGTGTTTCTGTGTGGAGTTTGCATGTTCTCCCCGTGCTTGTGTAGGTTTCCTCTGGGTACTCCAGTTTCCTCCCACAGTCCAAAAACATGTACAGTAGGCTAATTGGCTGTTCCAAATCTCCCTTTGGTGTGAGTGTGAATGGTTGTGTGAGTGTTGGCCCTGTGATGACCTGGCAGGCTGTCCAGGGTGTACCCTGCCCTTGCCTGGAGTGGGCTGAGATGGGCGCCAGCCTCCCCATGACCCGAAATAGAATGAAGTGGTTCAGGAAATGAATGAATGAATGAATGTATTTACTTAGAAAATTTGGTTGGGTTTCAATTTCTTTGAAAAGGGAAGTGAGTAGTTGGTGAGCAGCACTCTGGGAACAGTTCCATCTCGGAACCATTTAAGAAATGTCTCTGCTTCTTCTCGGTGTTGATCATGTGAAAACTCATTTAAACAGTTTCTGTGCCTTAAAAAAAATTATAATAATAAACATCAGACAGGCAGTTATGTTTAAGCTAACTGGGTTATCAAAGGACGGCCATGTCTCTCACTGTCTGTGAGTCCATTGCTGACTTTTGTCAAGAGTAGGCTGCAATAGCCATCATGTGCCCTGCGATGGCCTGGAGAGCTGTCCAGGGTGTACTCTGCCCGCGCCCAGAGTCGGCTGAGATGGGCGCCAACCTCCCCGTGACCCTAATTAGGATAAAGGTAAAGTCTGTGGGCTTTTACACCGAGCCCAGTGGCTCATCAGAGCCGGTGCTTATCCCCGGTTTCTGTAGCGTGAAGCGACGAGGAGTTCAACTCCTCCTGGATGGGATGCTGGTCCATCGCAGATTACCTTCCCAGTATTTTTACTGATACCCATTTATACTGCTGGGTGAACAGAGGCACACTTGTGGTTAAGACCTTACCCAGGGGTCTTAGCACAGTGGGAGTCTCACCGAGATTCGAACCCATGACCTCCTGATTATGAGCCCAGCACTCTAACCGCTACGCCACCGGCCCCACTAATTAGGATAAAGCAGCTCAGAAAATTAATGAATGCGCATACATGTATATATACCGGAGAATTTATTTCGTGTGTGTGTGGTGTAACACACATTTATGGTATTTCTGAGGAATTTGTTTGAGCCTTTTTCAGCCTATTGATGGCTTTTCAGAAGTCAGAGAGATTAAAAATTGTGCTCGCTGTGAATGGAATAATGAGGGATTATCACCCCGATCATGGAACAGCTGATCGTCAAATTAGTTGTGGTCTTTTAAAAAGAAGGGTCCATATACAGTATTACAAAAGGGCTGTAACCACTGATCTCACCTCGAGGGTTTAACTGCAGTGCTGATCAGTGCTGATTTAAACCGTGTTCTCTGTACAGAACACGTTCAGAGAAACAGGATGTCTTGTTTAAAACAGGAAGGTGGGTTTTTTTAAGGTTCTTCGGAGAAGTTTGCATCTTGGCCTAGTTACCTTTTTTTTTTTTTTTTTTTTTTTTTTTTTTCTTCTTATCTTGTTTCCAACAGTTTTGATGAGGGATTCTTTCTCATCACAGCCACCTGATTTAATGGCTCAGTAACCTGGGACTGTATCATCCCTAGCCTGAGGAGAGAAATGCCAAGTAAATCATGAAGCAACAATCCAGGTGCTTTTTGTCTTTTATTATGGATTCATAATAAAATGTGTAAGAGTTACAACACCGTTCAAGAAAGTGAATAAAATCCACTTACGAAGAACAGATCCTTGCTGGTGTCCTATTCCATCCTCTTAGGACTGAAGTACTGTAGCTGAACGGGTCGTGAGAACCAAGTTCACTTTAGTTGGATTTGAATTTCCATCAATGAAGCAGAATTTTGTCAGGGGCGCTGACATCAGCCACGTTATTTTGGCTTTGAGGGAAGCAGAGCTGGCTGAGGCGGTTAACCCGTCGACCGTCCTGATACCAACACTGCTACTGAACAAATCACGACTCTGTGACCGAGGAAGGAAAGTGTTGTGTGGGTTTTTTGTTGGGAAATGTCATGCAGTCTTGGACCTGGAAAAACAGTTTATTCAGATTGGTCAAGCAGTTTAGTGGAGGTCTGAATAAAATATATCCACAACATTGTACCCCCACCCTGTGGTTGTGAATGAAAAGTAATTTTCATTTGTTTTGGTTTATGAAATTAGTGATTCTTGCTTTTGGTTCATTTTTGAAGAGCCATACCGTTAAATCGAGCAATATACAGATCGGATGAATAAAACGCACACAAGTTCTCATCTTTACATCTTTTTACTACACATTTTCTACAGCTTTGTAATTGTAATGTAATAAATACAGATTCTCTTGTTTTTATTTCTGTTGTATCTTTTGTGTCCTTATGGAATTTACAATAATCTTTTGCTACTTGTTTGTTCTTTCTGTAGTGTCCATGTAAATGAAAGCTTGACGTGTATTAGGTTTGATTGACTGGGAGACGGTAGCCAGGAAGTGTTTTTAACCCTCGTTTTGCATTTAATCACTGAGTGTGTTGGATTTTGATCACGTAGGATTGTATGAGCTAGCTTTATCTGTAATCATACAGTATTTGATCTTGTATGAAATGTTTCTTCATGGAATTTGTTCTCAGTAATATTTCTTTGTGTTTTTGTCTTTTTTTTTTTTTTGATGGGGCGAGAATATTCTTCTTGCTCTAGGTTGAAAAGACACAAAAGATGGTCAATTAGCGAGTATAAAGCAGAGCATACCTATGTCTTTTCTCACTTTAAATCTTTTAAATCAGAATTTTTGCCTTTGTTTTACTTTTTTTTTTTTTTTTAAACAATGAAGCTGAGTGTATGATGTAGCCAAATATACCATTCAGTATATTTCTTTGAAAAAGCTGAAACCTAACCTAAATAAATGCCATGAAAGATATTATAACCCAGCTTTGTGTGGATGAGTTTATTTGATACCCTACAATGGAGTGGCATAACGGCTACAAATTTTGGACTACCTCAGCTGCTTTGCCCTGTGGCCTTATACGGCAGTATCTACAGCTATGTAAAAAATTGAGAGCACGTTTAGTGGGGATCTCAAATAAAAAGAAAACGTCTCTACACAACTACGAGCAAGAACGTCCTTTTGTTTGTTGAAACTCTGGCATTACGCTGTGTACTGTCAAAGTCATGCCCATTAGGCGAATTGGCTGTTCCAGATTGTAACTGTGTGTGTGTGTGTGTGTGTGTGTGTGTCGACCTACAATAGTCTGAACTGTAGTGCAGCTTCATCCAGTGTGTGTTGAGAGGCTTCAGCCTCCCTACGACCCTTTAACATTTAACCATTGCCTCTGGGGATCGGTGTAAGTGTGAATTAATTGTTTGTTTGTGTGTGTGTGTGTGTGTGTGTGTGTGTGTGTGTTGGCACCGTGATAGTCTGGCGAGTTGCTTATGGTGCACCCTGCCTTACCTGGTGTCGGCCGAGATAGGTTTCAGCCTCCCCGCAACTCTGTGTCCAGCAATTTGGAAAATTAGTGATTGATGAAAGACAGCTGTAGCTTATTCATGAAACTAGCAGAAAGTATTTTTCCCATGACTTGATCAGAAATCAACAAATGATTCTTCAATGAAAAGGCACATTAATTAAAAATCAGTTTTAATAATTTTCCATTCAAAAAAAATGTTTAGCAATTATACAATTCATTTAATGTGTACAGTTTTTATATATATCGGATATATCTACCTGCAGTATACAAATGTAATAAAAATTACTTGTTACACTAATCTAATAAGAGATTACTGTTTGTGTGGGGGGAAAGCAAAAGGTGCACATGCTTCCAAATACACACTATGCCCTATAAACCAGCATCAGAAAACATACCATGGCTTTATATGGAAGGTGCGAGTTTGGAGCGTTCGTATATTATACACGAAGGGTCCCGTCCCTGACATTATTTTACAAAGTAGTCAACGTGAACACATTATGAATTTAAGTATGAGTACATTCGCAATATACATCTACGCACGCTAACATTTTGTATTAATTGATGCCTTTTATTAATTTGCCAAGTAAATCAAATAATGAATAATATACGAGCAGCAGGTTTGGGACCGAAAGGTTGCTAGTCCGATTCCCAAACAGGCAGGGAAAATATGTGGGGGTGGAGGCGCACCTTTCCTTCCCTCCCCTTCCTCCACCTTTATGACTGAAGTGCCCTTGAGAAAGGCACCGAACTCCCAAGTGCTCTCCAGGCACTGCATTGTGGCTGCCCACTGCGCCATGGGCGTGTATATACACGCTTGCTTTGGATAGGTTAAATGCAGGGGCAATGCTCCCTTGAAGGATTAATACAGTAAATAAAACAAATCACTCAAAATTGAGAACTAGTGCTCAGAAGTCGGTCACAATATTTACATCAGGACCAGCGATCACAAAGAGATCAACATTTAGGAAATCACTGTGAACTCATCTCTAACAGCTTAAATTAAATTATAACCAAAAATAAACATTTCATTACCAGTTAAACGCAATTTTTACATATTAAATTGATAAAACTACTCATGGTTTACTAATGTTGACATTCGTGGTATTAAAACAGTAAATAATTCAGGGGAAACTCAATGCAAAGCATACAGTGTACACCATACACACCACCTGGTAAATAAGCATTCAGCAGCAGTCACAATTCATTCACAATGCCAACATGAAACAATCAACAGAAACAGGAACACGATCGGAGGGAAAAGCCTCTCACGGGGTAGAAATTAACCATTCATCCCGCCTCAGCACCTGGACAAGCCCTTTTCTTTTGCACAATGTCTGTAGTATTACAGTCTATGAGACCACTGTGGTCTAATCCCCTCACTGAGGGCAACGATAAACGTCTCCAGCACCACTGAAAACATCAACACAATAGCACTGTGCACATCACACACAGTCACTCGTTTGCTAAACATCTAACCCCCCCTCTCAGTGTGTGCTTTCATTCAAATAAAATAAAACGCAAAAATAAACTTTCATCAAGACTCTTGAAGCAGACTGGGAACTACACTGATAGGCACAAAGCATGGCAGGAGCACAAAACAATCAATAAGCTGAAGGTGAGTGCACACACCCAACCAATTAGTTGTCCTTTTCTACAGTAAGTGCAATGTGCGAGGCCCGAGCTTCTCCTTCATTTCTTCCGTCAACAGAACGTTGCTGCATTTCGACATAAGGTGGCGGTGCCTCTGTGCTCTGATTCAAGGTGTTTGTGTGGTTACTGGAATCTGACTGGATGAGAGATGATAAGGGGCTGCTCTCTGACGAGGCCAGCAGGAGCTGGGTCGGTCCATGCAAGGGTGGGACGCGCTGGCCCCAACTTCCGTACACAGCTTCTTCATAGGTTGGCAGAGACACAGGCAAACCATCCACCATCAAGTCCACCTGGTCAGACGACCGTCTGTTGAAGAGACATCAGCCATAAATGTATGAACTAACAGAGTCATCATTACTGACTGATAAATCCTTTTAAAATTAAAAGAATGGTCAATTAATGAAAGTTATAACAGCAGTTCATTACACATTAAACATGAATAAATGGATGGATGGATGAGTGGATGGATCAACGGGTGCATTTGCAGATGAATGGATGGATTGATTGACATGTGCATTTGTGGGTGGATCAATGGATGGATGGGTAAATTAATACAATCATCTCGTACCGATGAGATCGGCATGGGTATAACCTGGACTTGATCACCATGCACGCCGTTGTGGTGAGAAGAAAGATGGAAACGCCAACAGCAGTCGTAGCCACACTCGGGATAGAATTGGTCACTCTATCTTCATATTTAGCGTGTCCAGCTGTGAGAACATATACAGCATATTTACACCATTTAATTTGTGCACAAATCTACCAGAGACGTCATGGACAGTCCCGGATGCTCAACAATCGTAATGGAGACAGGAAGCTAGAACAACATTAGAAAACTCTCTTCAAGTGGTTTCACAAAATCTTCAAAACTAATGACGCAGTACTTTTCCGGGGCTTTAAATGCATCACAGAATAAGAAATATTGGTTAGTATGGTGACTGTGTTCACTTCCTGTTCACAGTATTGGTTTCCTGCCTCTGTGTAATCAGAGTTTAAAAGAGGAAGCAAATAGATGCTGTGTGCTAAGAGTCAGTCTTCTGGTTTTCACTTCCGTTACATACCAACACAACTTAGACTTTATGTAGGTCATTCAATAAATATTCACTACTTGGTCCTTGTGTACCTCCTGTTCCACATATATGAATGTTTTACCTACTCAAACACACCTGATTCATTTAAGCTGCTTATTAATAGCATTTCTTGAGAGGATGTGGGCGTGTTAAAGCATTTACAACTCTAAAAGTCATGACAAGCGGTACCACAGCTTTAGGGTTGGGGGGTTCTGATATAATGGTAGCTTGTCTAAAATTATTGGGAAACAAATGTTTCTGTAGTCATTTTAATTCATACATTTAATATACACATACACCATGACCATGAATTCCCAACCATAACACTTAACCTCCTGATGAATCTGGCCATCTCCATTTTTATTTAAAATGTAATTATGCATAAATATAAATTAAAATAACCTTGCTTAAGATACATATACTGTACTTGAAAAATCTGGTGGTTCCATCCAGCTGTTCTGGGGTAAATTCAGTAACACACGCACACCGTATAGTATCATATATAGCAAAAGCAATATAGTAGCACAAACAGTAGCATATATGTATGATCATTGACTGGACTTTCATTCAGTTTTATGTAAATCCTGAGAAAAGTCAAAAATGGAGACAGCAGGCTTCATCAGGAAGATGACCATATGTGCTTACAGAGTCCTGGGGAAAAAATATCTAAGGTCATTGCTCATTCACCCAAAAAAATGCATTAGTGTGAGGTCATGTGTTGGGCGTAGTTGGGATCCTAGTTCATCCCAAGGGTGTTCAGTGCTGTTGAGATCAGAGTACTGTGCTGGCTACTCCAGTTTTTCCAACCCAACCTTGGAAACCACACATTCAACTTTCAGGAAAAAGGTTTCACGCCCTTCTTTCAATTTTCTTCATACAAATGTTTACAGATATCATATACACCTGCATGCTTCCAAAGAACAATTTTGGGAAAACCCATATATGGATGCAATAGTCAGGAGGCCACATATAGCAAATGCACATACTGGATCCATTTCAAAGTTGATGCCTTGTTGTCATGCTGCCATAAAACACAGGTGGCTCCCAAACCCAGACTTGTGACCAAATGCATCTTCCCACAAACATTCTCTCCACTCATTCATAGCACAATCTTCAGTGATGGATTAACATCCTACCCTGTTTATACTGTCTATGTGGCTGAACTGAACACGACTGATGGAGATGCTACACAGATTTATGAGTATCAGGCGGTATTGACGTTAAAATCAATAAATGTTTTTTTTTTTTGTTAAAAGAATCGTCTGGTATTAGTTTGAAGGCATCTTGCAACACAGGAAAAAAAAGTTTAGTTTGATCAGTCTCAACAGACCCTTGTTGCCTGTCTGTCATGTTAGAGCTCCTCCTGATTTGCCCACCAAGTTCAAATATTTATAAAATCTATTCACACCACAAAATAAATAAATAAAAAATAGTATATACACACACATACATATACATACACACACACACCTGCTACATAACTCATGAGCATCCATTGAGTCTCACCTGTATTAGGTATGCATGTGGGGATGCTGGGTTCCCACTGGCCTTTACGGCAGCTGGAGTGGTGGACACGGCTTGGCAAGACGTATCCTGACTCACAGAAGTAGTAGATACGGCTCCTGGGAAGAAAGCCCTTACAGGGGGTAGGCTTACAGAAGAAGCCACCATGTTCAGGGATAATCGGGTGAGAACAGTTCTGAGCTGGGGGGGGAAAAAAATAAAAATAAATTAATTGATGTAGAGTCTGCATCTTTTTCAATAACAAAACAAATACCCTGAAGAAGATGTGTGTACAGAACTCCGTGCCAACGGTGAAGAACAGGAAGAAAAGAAAAAAGAAAAAGACTTGGTGAGCCCATCACTGCTTTCAGGGTTGGTAGTGTGAATAAAAAAAAAAAAAAAAAAAGGGGGAAGAATACCTGTGCTGATTTGTGGCAGGGAAGTCACCAGGAAGACCACATAGCCCATTAGAGCATGTAAACATGGCCACAGTTGCATTCGGTGTGTAGACATCAAAAACACTCGTCCTGGTGGGGCAGCAAATTAAGGCAATTAAAATCTCAATTAAAAAAAAAACTGATTAAGACCAACATTATTAAAAAAATAGATTCAGGACATCCTGTAGAGAGACAGTACAGAGAAGTAAGAGTCTCTTGGAACTGAGTGCTGAGTTATCTTGACCGAAAGGGGTGGTGCCCATGTACAGCTGCACATGCAACAAATATTTAACAAACACCACACCCTAATCCTGATCATAGGAGAAGTGAACCTAAGCAGAACCTGAGCATGCAAACAAGGTCATTAAAATGGTGTGAAAATGTGCAGCGTGCACGAAGCTGGTGGTGAAATGACTAGCTGTTGTGCCACAACTTCCTGCCCAGCCTTCTGAAAGTAATTCTGAGAGGTGACAAAAGGGTATTAACATGATTGTGGCATGCCTTTATAAATAACAAGGTGTAACCAACTAGGTAGCATGAAAAGGGAGATGCCTGTACACCATTTGGAAAGGGTGATAAAGTTCAATTCAGACCGCAGTGTAGGTGGCTCTGCAAACTATGGAATGATGGATTATATCAAAGGAAATTCAGTCAAAACACCTTGATGGTCAATAGCAAAACATTAACTTCTTACATCTTTTATCTCCACTCAAGTAGGGTCGATGTGGATGAGTTGAGCTGATAAGATTAACAGTGACCTCTGGGGGCTCAAAATTGGCCTCTGATTGGTTACCCTGAACCACTAGTGCAACATAACAGGGAAACCGACCAAAAAGCATGCGCTTCGTAAGGAAAGAAAAAGCAAATAAAAGCCATTTTAAATAGGTTGTAAGTCCAAGGAAACAAAGCACAGTCAATAGGAAGGAAAAATAAATAAATAAATAAATAAACAACAATAAAACCCTGTAATTTCCTAACAATGAAAATTAACATCATGGTGTCCAAAGTAATATTTCTGCATGTCTACACAGTGACCATGATTTCCAATAGGGGAGTCAGATTCTTCATTATTTCACTTTACAAACCAAAGAATTTTCATTTATTCCTTCAAAGATATATATGTAGGATAACCATTCGGAAAAATATGTGCTCTGGAAGAAAACCAACCAGCCAATGAACACAAGTGACGCTATTGGTTTGTTGAGAAAAAAAAACTGGAAGGATCCCAGTGTAGATGATGAGTAATAAAACACGAGCTCGCTGCATCTCTGCCATCTCTGTGAGTGCAGAACATTAGGGACAGACAGTGTGGGACAATGAACAAGTGGTAATAATACTTTAAATCCCTGACAGCCGGGAATGCTTGAAAAGCTGAATATCTGGAAAATTCTCCTGGGAATCTCTCTTTCTGCAAAGGCTTTTGATGAGGCCATTCTCATTCTCTCTGTCTCTCTCAAACACAATACATTACAAACAAATACAGGCACAGCACAATAAAGTAAAGCCCAGAACAAATCAGATCCATGCACAGTATAACTAGAATATAGGCGCCTACCTGGAGACAGCAACGGGTAATAAAGCGTAGATTAACCGACTGGAGATTCCCTCAAAGATCCTTAGTGCATGTTTTCCTTAAGACAGAGGATTATTGTGGTGTTGATGATGTTGGTGTTTTCCCCCCCTGAATGTGCGCTTTTCCCAGAGCGACAGAGCCGCTAAATGCCCGAGCGCCACTCAACAAGTGCGTCTATTTCAGCGGCGCTTCCAGATGACTCACCGCTCCACAGAGTTGCCAGGAGTGACGAGACTCCTGATTGGCTACAGCTGAGCGAGCATGAACTCAAGAGGCTCCTGATTGGCTGCTTCAGCTAAAGCCTAACCTCAGTGCCTGTCGAGGAGAGAGAAGCCGCCCACACAGAGAGAGAGAGAGAGAGAGAGAGAGAGAGAGAGGGGGGAATGCGCACCGATTCCGTGGGGCATTTCAATTTACTGTGTCATCAATCAGTGATTTTTCGCCGCACTGACCATCCGACACTCCGCACACAAGCCTGCAGGCGGAAATAAAGACGCAGCTGATAGAGAGGTGAGAGAGAAGTGCGTCATGTCCACACCGCGCCAGTAGGCATGAAATACCAGGCATTTTGTTCTTACCGAAAATGCACGCACAACATTCATGCATGTCCGAGCTCATCTACAGGAAGGAGGTGGTGAGGATGGGTTCATTTACCGCTCAGAGCAGCAGGGTGATCAATTATGTCGCAATCTAACCTGGTCTTTCTGTAGTGTGGAGTTTTTACTCTCACTCTCTCTACGTGGTATGGCGCAACTGTTTGCAAACAGTTTCCTCATTCATTCATTTGTGAACCGCTTAATCCTAATCAGGGTCGCTGGGAGGTTAGCGCCCATCTCAGCCGACTCTGGGGGGGGAACAGGCCATCGCAGGGCAGAAACATAGACGGCTATGCAGCTACTCTTGATGAAAGCCAGCAATGGTTCTTTTACATCCCTTTCACCACAGACAGTGAGAGCCATGGCCGGCCTTTGATAACCCAGTTAGCTGCCCTGGGGAGGAGGCGGTGTAGTTAGGTGCACTGGGAGCGCAGCAGTGACAATCCGGTGACAGTAGGGGATCTGCAATCCAGTACCTTACCACCAGGCCACCACTGCCTCAACAATTAATTCTGAATGACATTACAGTATCAGGAAATAACACTCGCCGTCAAAGATTTAATTTTTTTTTCAAATAGCCACCCTTTCGACAATTCAAAACTGTTCAGGTTTCAGTCCACAGAGCTTCAGTGAAACACCACCTAACCAGTGAATGTACAAGGAATGAAGATAATTCCTCCTCTCCGGTCTCTCTCTCCCCAGTTCATAGAATTTTTATCTTTTACATATTAGTTTGTTGATTGTTTATTTTATTTTATTTATAAAAATGTCTCTGGTCTCAGGAATCTTTCATGTGGCTGGTAATAATTTGGAGAAATTCACTTTGTAAATACCACAGTTTCATATCAGATTTCTCTCCTCATACATTACAGTTGTTATAAAACAAAATACAGTAAAAAAAATACTCTGTGGAAAAATTTAACAGAACATGGCAGAGTTTTGTTAAAAAAAATGAATATTTAGATAAATTATAATTAAAACGTATATGCCCCCAAATAAGGCTTTGCTGAATTTGGTCATCTAGTAAGAAAAAACATGTACATTATGTACAAACCCAGAAAATGAAACACTTTGAAAAAGATATGATTCAAAATATGGGCCCCATCTTGAATATTGACAATTTTAATGCTCAAGTCAAACTATTCCATTCTGTTGATTTTCAGCACGAAGCAGCTCCACTAATAGTCCAAAACACATTAGGGTAATTGCCCCTAGATGCAAGTGTGGATGGTTGGCCCTGTGATGGACTCGCGAGTTGTTTACTACCTTTTACCACAGTCCACTGATATAGGTTGCAGCCTCCACAAGACGAGTAGGATTACACTCTTTGCAAGATCAATGAACATTTCAACCAAGGCAGGTTGTGTTATCTGCAATTTGTGTGCTTGTTAGGCTTGATGGACACTTGCGCTCCAAGTGCTTGAACCCATTTTTGTTTTGATTAAAAACTCATTCAATCAGTGTGCATGTTTGTCTAAAAGGAGAATGAATGTAGTGAAAAAACTGATTACAGTGCATTATTTCTTCCCCCATTCCTCCAAATGTGGAACTAAAAAGTGTCATTCATGTCAACTTCACTGCTGAAATAGTAGGGGAAAAAATGTGCTTCCCTAAAAAGCAGAAGTAGATTAAAAAAAAAAAGCTGAGAAACATTTGTTTGTAGGAAAGTGTATTAAAAAAAAAACAAAAAAAAAAACAGTCTTTCAAACAGTAAAAGCTCACAAATCATGAAGGGAATTGACATCAAGTGTCCAGAAAAAGAAAAAAAAAAATTCTGCACGAGTAGAGTTAACGGAGGACCTAACACTCACTGAGACACACAGAGGAACAGGCCAGTCAGTAGTAGTCACAGTCCGAACAGGCTTCGAAACTTGTTTGCGGAAATTAGTCTAAAATGTCAGCATTGTTTACATGCTATTGAAAAAGTGTACTCTCTTGTTCATTTATCTTGAAATAATTAAAAAACTGTATGGAACCTACAAGCTGACAAATGGTAGAAGTACAGATATTTCATTAAACACACACACGGGAGGGTTTTAGATTGTAGTAAAACAGGCGCTGTATAAATAAAGCACAGCCCACAGGGGACTTGTGGATGACAAATGGAGATTTGAAGGGAAGGAAGTTCACAATGGTATTAGTACCATATCTGATTTAGCACAAAACCCATTTAAATAACAATGCCAGAACATTAAGTACTGATATGACACAATCTGCACAGTTAGTGAGATACTGTGTAAACGAGGCATTTCTACTGTTGTATAATATGTAGGGTACAAAGTACAAGTTCAAACCATATTTAAAGTATTAAAAAACAGGCATAAAATAATGGTAGTGTAAAAATGAACTAGTGCATCTTCAAAGCATGGAATTGTACCTCATTAATGAACATCGGCAGAAACATCAGGTTTTACCAACTGACAATGAGATGAGAATGCAAATGGGAGAAAGACAGAAAAGGTACAAGATGTTTCCCAACACATTCAAAAATATATATAAAATTTATCCAAACCTCTCACAGTACAGTATTTTCCATTTAACAGTTAAGTAAGGCTTGTGATTTTAGGACGTGCCCAAATATTGTCACTGTGAACATTTTGTGGGTTTCTGAAGCAGAGATAGCGATTTGAGAAATCTAATCAGTCATCATTCCCCGTAAAGCTGTGATCACTGCTTGTGTCCCAGAGTTGTGTGGAGGATTTACATGGATTAAGGCTTTTGGATATTCTCAGGAATTATGTGTATTCCCAGATCCCAGCCTATCTCCGTTTTGCGCCCTTAATCCTTAATGAACCCCCCCAAAAAAAGAAGTTGATTTAATTAAAAAAAAAAAAAAAAAAAAAAAAAAAAAAAAAAAAGATGAAGCATTTGTACATACACACAAGTAAATCTACTTTCACTGGCATTAAAACATAAGAAATTTGTTACTCAGATGTTTGATTGTCTTTTAGTTCCACCTCCAAAAAAACTGGAGCTCTCTACAGTGAGAAAATGTTTAAGTATTATTAGTTTCCAAAAAAAAAAAAAAAGAAAAAGAAAAGAGAAAAGTACATATACACTGTTTTCTAAATCTATACATGGGTTGATTTCTTAAAGAATTTGTGAATACAGTTGATAATGAGACATGTTAAGGCATCAGGTAGGAGTTTTAAAATATCTCAGAAATTATGTACATTAAAACACTACTTCAATCGCCCTACTTTCTGCAGAAGATCGGATTAAACCTTGGACACACAACCCTCCAACAGAAAAATCCAATCTGTAACTTGAAGGCTGAAGACATAACTGTACAAAGCAGACCTAAGCACGGTGTAGTTTGAAAGAAAGAAATATGATAAGATATTGGTGAGTCACAGCAGTGATGCTCTCAGTGTCGTGTCTTTGGTCGCTGTCTAGGTGCAAGTTAATGTCTTGTGAGGCTCAGGAGCTCAAGAAAAGATAAAGGCACAGTTACTCAAAGCCCTGCACTGAAAAAGGTCATCTGTGCTTAGCAAGTCCTTAGCTACATTACTGTGCACATCTGGTTAGTTTACATGCAGCAGGACACAGGGACGGCAGCTGCTGAACAGTTAAATAAAGAGAAGTATTAACTGCTGGCATTTACGTTGCTTGTTAATAAGCTCGAACAAACTTATCCTTAGAAATATGGGAATGCACCAGTCTGAGTTAATGTACGCGAGGCCTTCCTCAGCAAACACCTGCTCTGCCTCACTGAACACCTCAAGTGTTCTAATTTCGCACAGTCCTCAATCTTTCACTCATACGGTTCACATCTTGAAGGAATTCTGCAACAAGTTTGTATACAGTATATTGGGATGCCAAGCTATATCCCTTTATATACAGTATTTGGTAATGCTTCATCCTGTCTGAAAGGGAAGATGGATTTCTGTGTGCTGGATTGTAAAACGAACAGGAGTGCAGCTTCAATCCGGGAACAGTGCTTATAATATCTTCACTGTCACCCAAAATAATAAGGGGTGGGGGAAAATCAGTCACAAAATCTATTAAAATTACAAAGAGACAATGTTTCAAGGATACAAAAGCTTGGAAAGGATGTGAATTAAAAGCACACTTCCAGTGTTTGCCTAGTCTAGTGTTGTAACAGGAGCATAGTGTTTTGTTTTCCTTCTGTTAAAGTAAAATATAGCTCTTCAGTAGTTATTTTCCTCTCTAAATGGATTACAAGTCAGAAAGTGGTTGTGGTGCAGAAGGTGAAGGTTGAGTTTAGAAAGAGAGCACTGTTTCCACAGCAGGGGTTAAAGAGCAGCTCTTAAAAGTTCCCGATGTTAAAGAATTTTACGTCAGATCAATTGCTTCACCAAGAAACCAGGATGTTTCAAGCCACAAAAATCATCCAAATGTTTGACGGGGAACAAAACACACACACACACACACACACACACACACACACACACACACACACACACACACACACACACACACACAC
>JAQNCB010000013.1:18285579-18296760 GCA_030068295.1 Euristhmus nudiceps
AGAAAGAAAAACTCCTTCAAAGTACACAGCTACGTTTCACAAGAGACCAGTGTATTGCCTTCTACATTTTTAGTACAGTTTGAATGTGTTTATTAATCGATAGTTAAATATTTCACATTTTTAACTAACATCAATGTTTAAACGTATAAATAAATCGCCATGAAACAACACCACCAAGCCAGCACAGCTGTACACCAAGCATTTTTCAGATACACTGCCATTATTTAAAAAACACACAACACACTCTTTGGAAACTATTACAGAGAACAATCTGGCCAACAACACTCAGGTCAAATGTGTGATGCATGTTTTTGAGGTGCTTAAAAACAAACAAACAAAAAACTAGCATTACTTGTGCCTTATTAAATTAAATGTTATGTTGTTTATTAGTGAACAAGATTGGGCTTAGAAACCTATAAAGAAATTATGCTGGCTTCCTTCATTTGAAAAGTACTGTTGAACAGGAATGTTATTTTCATAACTCAGGCACAACAATAAAACTTTCAGTATTTGGGTTTTGATATTAAAATTCTTTGTGCTGCTCTTGGTGTGACTCATGCACATCTGTTGACTGTAGGCCACAGATTTCACCCAGTTATAGAAATTTAACTGTTTTCACTTTAAGGAAAAAACAAAAAGAAAGAAAAGCCTTTCAAGCTCTCTCGGTACACTAAAAATGAGTACAATTTCCTCATCAGATAGTTTTTACTTACATACACAAAGTTACATAGCAATCTGCCAAAATATGTTTAATAATTTGTATTAACCTGTTTGAAAAGGCCACTTAATTGTAGTTTTTTTTTTTTCACTCTCGCAAAAGTGTGACATCACAACAGGATGGAACCTAGTCAGTTCCAACAAATCAGACCCTGAGCTTCTGAATAAAATGATGCAATATAGTTGTAAAATAGACAAACCTGCACATAGCACTGCATTACATTTAAATACACCAGACATGCCTGTTTGTTTACACGAACACATTTCTGAAATTATCACATCAGAATATCATCACAAAACAAATCAGAATCAGTTGTCAAATGTACATACTCATTATGCACCTCTGTAGTCTGAGATGCAAATAAATTCCTTTAAAATTTAAAACGTGTTTAATGATTAATGCAGAAAATGCCATCTCCACACAACACAGTGTAAATGTGAGCATTCAGCTCAGTTCTTTGCGTCATTGAAAGAAACTTGGTGGATTTTTTTTTGCACTAACCATAGACCGGAAACGTGACGAACCTCTGTATTTATTGGGGTGCCAATCAACACCAAGCCAGCTATAAGGCCGGCATGGACGGACAGACACAGGACAACCAACATCATGCACCATGCCCAAGAGGCTCGAATCAGGGGCTCTGCTGCAAAATTTGGCTAATGTTGACTAAAACGTTTGTACATTACCCATTCCCCACCACCGCATGATAAGCCATTACCTGCTGGGCTTTATTTTCATTTATTTTCATACTAAGCCAAGCACCAAAATTTTAACACTGAAAAGAGTCCTGTACCAAACGACAGAGGAAATTTAAACACTTTGTATTAAGTACCAACTTGGCCACTGTTTTTTTCCCAGAACGCTGTTTCAACTTGTCCAAAAAGGTAAAACCTACAAGCATTCAAAAAGCACCGTCAAAGTATTTAATTCCTGTAATCTGCAGCAGAACCACCTGATAACACTGATGATAAAAGATAACAGCTGATATTTGTCTCAGCTTGTAGAGATTAATGGGGAGGGGGGGGGGCTTCAGCAAAAGTATTTGTAAAAACATGGAGAGAGAAAAAAAAAAAACAAGTTTTGTTCTTGTTGCTACAGTCACAATCAACGCCTTTATTTGTCAGTTGGTGAACTATTTTTAAGTAATAACCAATCACAGGACAGGGGGCAGAGACACTGTCAGTATGAGTGTGGGAAAACAATCAGCAGTGCATTTAGATCTGTTTATCCTAACATTATTGCATTAACTTATAATGATGAGATGTTCTGGTGCTCAGTGTTGCAGTGGTGAGCACGCTCATGTCACAGCAAGAACTGTCTCCTCTGACCATACTTGAAACAGCTTTTTTTCCTCCCCCCCCCCCCCAAAATAATAGAATACAGAAATATACTTTATAATAAAATACACAAGTACTCAAAACATATTTTAAGACAGACATCTAATTCAACAAAATGTTTGACAAAATGAATAACTTAAAGCCAAAATACATCGTCATTTTCCTACAGATATTAACATATCTAATGAAAGTCATAAGACGTGACCACATCAAAGTATTAGCGGTGAAAACTTCATCACTGCAGGCAGCAGCATCACATAAGGGTGAAGTCCAGGGTATGCTCAGGTGAGTAACGACTGCCATAAGCCAGCCTCACCACACAGCCGCCGACTCAACCCATATCACATCGAAGAATGGCCATTTTGAAAAGACAGCTATTGAAAAGACAGAAATCCACTAATTGTTGGAAAATTCTCATCCCTGTGAGCAGCATTCACAGACGACGAATGGCTTTTCAACAACCAGCTAAAAATACTGCAGAAAAATAACTGCTTTCTGTTACCATGCTGAATGCACTGCCTGTGTTTGTGTACCATGGTGTCATTGTAACGCTGACACAAACCACACAATAACCTGCACCTCCATTACTGTGGTGAGCTATTTGGCTAATAGTATAGTTCCTTTTAGTGACTCAGTGCTTAGCACTGTCTCCTCAGGGTGAAGGGGTTCTGGATTCAAACATCGGTCAAGGGTCTTTCTGTGTGAAGTCTCCATGCTCTACTGGTGCTTGTGTGGGTTCATGCCACATATTCATGTATCCTCTCAGGCCAGAGATATGCAAGTTGGCTCAACTGGCTACACTAAATTGTCCATAGGTGGGCATGTGAACATTTTTTTGAGTCTGTGTCAGACATGAAGCTGGCTGGCAACCTGCTCAGGGTGTACCCTGTCTCTAGCCCAAAGTCAGCTCCTCCCCTAACCATGAAGGATAAGCAGTATGGATAATGAATAGAGATTATAAACTATCACTGATTAGGCCCAAAAAAAAAAAAAAAAAAAAAACGTTGTTTCCGCTCACCCGACCGACTCCCTTTTATTTAAGCCACTTAAGTACAGTTTTTTTCATGCGTTTTTGTAACCCAGTGGTTATTTAATAACATACTGTTATTCAGTATCAATAGGTACACTGTCTCTTTAATAAGCTCAGCGGGGAAAGTTCATTTTAGCGGTGTTGAGAGAGAGCGAGAAGGAGGGGTGGGAGGGGCGGCACAAAATAAATAAATAAATAAAAAGTTTTACCGACCTACCGACCCAAAATTATTCTGCAATGTTACCGGAAACAAAAAGGTATTTATATCTTTTTTTGGCCTTAGAATTTTTTTAACACACTGATTCAGCTCAAGCACTCCATGATATGATTACACTGACAACAAAATGTGACATGTCACCGTTTCTGTGCTCAACTCTTGGGCAGTTCATTTCAGTCCAACACTGTTTTTTCTGAAGAGCTTCCACTAGCAATTCAGAAATGAGGGGATGTCCCCATTTGTCATAACATTTTGGAGGCGACGTGAATTATTTTGGGGAGAGACACTGCTCATGAAACGATACACAAGAAATAGAACAGGGCCCTTAAGCATAACTTATTTTCTCACAAAATGTTAAACCTTTGTGTCATATATGACAGAATGCATACATTTATCCCATCAAGAAAATGCAAGTAATCACAAAACAAATTAAACAAAAACTTTAAAGAATTCGGTCAGTATTACATAAGAATTACAGTCTGTCATGAGAAACACACTTTGTATTAATGTCACAAATACTGTTTTATGTAATATATTTTTATACAGTCTATATCTTCAAGAATATTTTACAGAGTAAATGGAATGTCTTTGCATAAATTTAAACACTAATTTGTTTGACAGAGCATAACTAAACTTAAAAACAGCATTAAACATTCCCCCTTCAATCACGTGCATTTGTTGATACTGAAGAGAATTCCTCATTAACATAAGGGATGAAAAACAGGATTTTATGTAAAAATAGAAAAAGATAGCCACTTTCTAGGCACATTTGTTAGCACACTGCTAACCGTTAAATAGAGATTATTAATGCAGAGTTTATTAACGCCACAAACAAAGCATATTTCTAAAGAAATAAATATGGAAAATTTTCATTCTTCTGACAAATTAATTCCACCGACATTCTATCGATTGATTTATATTGCCATAGCGGACCGTTGGCGTCTTCCGATGCCTAGCCTTTGGCATTGGGAGACTGTAGGCTGATACCTTGAGGGTCGTCACTCCGCATCAACATTCTATAGAAAGAATGAAAACACACCAAAAGCTGTATTTAACACGTATTAGCAAGTAAGCTAAGCTAACACGATGCTTAGCCACAAGCTAGTGCTATGATGTACAGATTTAAGAACTTCAGGGAACGCTGTGTCCTGCTTATTCCCAAAGCTTTCTCCAGCTGGAGCACGACAGGGTCTACCCTAACCGCTGGAACTTTACAGTAAGTGTCAGAAGAAATGACAAACAAAAAATATTAATTTAAATACAATTTAAGTAAGCAGTTAATTTTTTTTTTTACTTCACAGGTAAAGAACCTCAATTCCTCAACTATGATGGCACATCATGTGACTTGAGTTCCAATAGTTACACCTGGAGTTTTCAGGTTCCCAGTTACACCTGGACGAGTACCGTATTTTCCGGACTACAAGTCGCAGTTTTTTTTATACATAGTTTGGCCAAGGGTGCGACTTATACTCCAGTGCGACTTGTAATGTGTTAATAATTTAACATACATGTTGAAAATATACAAACCTGTTAACTGCAGTTCAAATGTTGATTTTTATTTAATACCTGGCAACCCAGGAAGCGTTTAAGTGCTTGTTGAGAAGGCTCACTCAGTTTTCCAATGATCCAGAAAGACAGTGCCTTTATTGTGAGCGTTTTTAGTGGGAATATTAAACACAGAGGATTTAAAACATTAACAGGATTAAAAACAGAGGATTTCAGTTGCTGAAAAGTGCAATGAGAGGACCTCCCAGCGAACTTTCTCTCCATCGGCATCGGAGACAGGTAAGTAAGAGGCTAAAATGCTAATGCTAAGCTAAATAAATGACTCCTCACGCAAGATATAAAGCATATCATAAAGTGTAGAGTTTAAATTGAAATGAAGAGTCTTTTAACATGTTTGAGCCGACAGTCGAATGTTTAAGTGGAATTATAAGCTCTTGTGTGTAAAGGTGAGCCTTTCCCCCCCTCTCTGTGTTAAGCTCAGAGACGCCCTGCGTCTCACACACACCAACATTTTCGTTACGCCTCGTCACGTCATGTTTTAGTCGCCAAAGATCCATTTTTAGTGCGTCGTCACGTTGTCGTCATCCTAAAAAAGGTGCGTTAACAAAATTATTTAAACAACACTGCCCCCAAAATGTGACCTATACTGCAGTGCGACTTGTATATGTTTTTTTTTTCTTTATTATGGCATTTTTGGATGATTCGACTTATACTCCGGAGCGACATATAGTCCGGAAAATACGGTACTACAAAACATGACCTTATTTATCAATCAGGCTCTGTGTAGTAACCCTAACTCAAAACGCTGATAAACGCAGATGTCGCTGATTGGCCCAAATATTAACCGACAGCCGGGCTATTTGCAATTCTTTCTTTTGATTGGTTGTCCGTAAGCATGATTCCCACGTACAGGTCACCTCTATAAATAAGTGCATAATATGGGCTACACAGTGATAATTGATTTATGAGGATGTTTTGAGGTTTCAGTAAAAAAAAATTTAAAAATTGCACTGTGACAAGACATTGACACTATTTTTTTTGCAAGAAAGTCCACCCCTCAAACCTTGATGCATGCGGGAAGCACTTAGAGTGAGAATCCTGAAAGGCCACATGTTAATGGGAGCTCTGTTTGAGTGATAGAGTCCATTATTATCACCCCCCCTCCCATTCTTTTCCCCGAATTTAGTCATGTCCAATTCCCACCCATCAAACATTGCTTTCCCCATCACACAACCACCACCAACTAGTGAGGGGAAAAAGCATGAACACGCCCCCTCCGTGACATGCAACGCCAGCAACCCGCCTCTTTTCGAACTGCAGCACATGCGCATTGTGGAGAAGGTCCATCACACTCGGAGAGAAAGCACTAACCCCCCCCATTGTACAAACGAGCTCACAGACACCCATGATTGGATAGTGATCGCTGTGTGTGACGGGGAAGTGCATCCCTCCCTCCCTCCCGTGAGAGCTCGGCCAATTAGCTCCCATGGACTCCCGGTCAAAGATGGCTGTGTGCATTAACCTGGAGAGTTCATTATTAATACACTTTCTCCCTCCTACCTTATCGGCTGCTGTAATGATCTTAAATCCTGGTTCTTATTAAATTTTTTGAAACTGATTAGTGACAAAACAGAATTCCTTCTAAATGGTACGAAATCAATATTTTCAAAAGCAGACAACTTCTCCATTTGATGATCACCTCTGCTTCTCTCTTTCCTCAGGTTAAGAATCACAGCAGGTTAAGGTCAACAGCACACCATCACTTAACACATCAATACCATTACACGGGCCACACATTTCCATTTCATAACATAAATTGCCTTTGTCTCTCCCTCACCCCTCGATCCACTACAGTACCTGTCCACAGTCCTGTCAGCCCCCATAACGATAAATGCACCGTCTTCTTTTCAGTCTCTTTCACAAAACCCCCCCAAAAACCTCAACGAATTCTGTAGCCCATGTTATCACAAAAACACTTCCATTCACTACATCACACACATTCTGCAACAGCTCCACTGATTTCCACCACTACAGATAGCAGAGCATTCAGCCACTCTGCTTCCCAGCTCAGGAAGTCCTATCACCCTATTTACACAATACTGACTTCATGTCTCTCTTCAAAGCTAAATTCAAAACTCCCCTGCATATCCCACATTGGTTTTACTACACTGACATATTTTACAACGTTTTGTCTCTTACACATTGTTCTCCATTTCTATCATGCTTTTTAACTTTATCTGCTTGCATGTCCTTGCATTCTCTGAAAGGCACCGACAAAAAAAATACATTTACAAATAATTATCTATCATCATCATCATCATAGGCACAAAGGAGTTTTGTTTATCAGTGAGCTCACAATAGCAATAACCAGTTATTAATCCACCTTGCTGAGCTCACTGCCGGTTCATTCTGCTTTAGTCATCAGAGAATTTCCTGTTTATGTGATAAATATCCATCCTAGTTGCATTTGTATTAAATTTCCTGGTCAAACCTATTTATGTTCTCCAGGGGGCAGATCTCCCAAGCAAGTAACTTGTGTCTGATACAAGCTCGATAATAAGAAAGCACCTACTGCGTAGACTCTGGCTGCAAAACTGATAACATTGGCAGGGTTATTTCTGTTTATTTTCTATGAAGTGGAAGTTAACGAGAGCATGGGGTCCATTTGGAAACAGGTATTGTCTGCACCAAAAGCCCCAAACTTGAGTGTATACAGTGATCTCAACGAAACCATTTGATACATGACCAGATCCATGGACAGTGATGTTGAAGTGCTGCTCATGGTTAGCAAGCTCAATCCTATTGCACCACACCAGGTTTTTTTAAATGAATGAATGACTGAACAAACAAATGGCTGCAATGTAACACCAAATGACCTTCAATACTTGGGTATGACCGCTTCCCAAACAGTGACTGTTTCACCAATCGATATGCTTTCACTGGCTGATAAAATCAGTGCATAAATATGCAGACTTCTTTACTTCATCACCACATATGAAATTAAAACACCTCAAAAATCAAGTATTCCAAACCATCATACATCAGGTGTAGCATCATACACATGTATGAATAGTATACCAGAGTCTCAGGAATCCTATTTATTTTCAAGCCATCTTTGTTTTACGTACACGTGTATTTCAAGGTGGTAAAAATTTTTGGTTTTTCCTAACATTGCTTTTCCAGCCAATAAATGTACATCAGAAAAGAAAGTAAGAAGTTCTGTAAAAAGAATAAGTATTGTCAGGTTTTATCAGCATACACAGGAGTGTGTGTAAAGCAAGAGCTAATTTCAACCAGTGACATTTAAACCACAAAAGGGTGTCACACCACATCTTGACTTTGTTTCATGTATCATTGATTTTCTTTTTTTATTATTATTTTTCCCATTTTTCTCCCTAACTTGGTCGTATCCAATTCCCACCCATCAGGTACTGCCTTCTCCATCACACAACCACTACCGACCAGGGAGGGGTAAAAGCATGCACACACACCCTCGTGACATGCGATGCTGGCCACCCAACTCTTTTTGAATTGCAGCGCATGCATATTTGAGAGCGGTCTAACACACTCGGAGGGAAAGCACTATCTGCTCCCTCGTTCAAATGAGCTCACAGACGCTCAGGATTGGCTGGTGATCACTGTGAGTGAAATGGAAGTGAGCGTACGACATCCCTCACACCCACAAGAGCTCAGCCAATTAGCTCCATGGACTCCCCGGTGTACCATTGTTTAATGTGAGAGCCAGTTGTGGAAATGTGGTAGAAAGCTGGCTTACTGATCCCAAGGCCAATGGTTCAAGCCCCACTATTACCAAGTTGTCACTGCTGCCCCCTCCAGTGAAACTAACTGAGTTGTCAAAGGCCAACCATGTCTCTCACTGTCAAAAGTAAAAGAACCATTGCTGCCATTTGTAAGGAGTAGGCCATAGGGTTGTTGTCAGTGTCTTTCTGCCCTGCGATGGCCTGGCAAGCTCTCAAGGGTGTACTATGCCCTCACCCAGTGTTGGCAAAGATGGGCACCAGCCACCCTAATTAGTATTAAACGGTACAAAAAACAAATGAATGAATGTTTCATGTTCCTGATAATAGATTCCAGTATAAAGGTTTAATTTCATTATTTTTGCAGGCATCTTTACACGGTCTCCTGTTCCACAGCACACTGCAACACATACACATGGAATTTTTTGCTCAGATACAGAGCACGTAGCTCTGAATGATCCAACACACAACCGGGAAAATTATTTATATTCTATTCTTCAGTAAAAAACCTTAAATGGTTATACTGAATTTGTAACCTATTTATTTATCACATGCGGATCTAAAAATAAGTGTGGCTACATTTACAGCTATGGAATGTATCCTATAAATGTGTTCTTTTTCGAGAGTAGAGAAGAATGCAGCATGTCCAGGGACCGTTGCTGAAGTAGCTCGCTAGCATTGACCCCTTTACCGATGTGGCCGTGAAATAAAATGCATCAGCATACAACACATTCCTTGTGCTTCCCTAATAGTGACACACTTTCAACCTCGTAGCTTATTTAAACATACTGTAGTGAAAATGGAAAGGACCATCAATCCGAATCCTGTAAAACATCTCCATTAGTTACTTTAATGCAGGACAGACATCTAAGGAGTGGAAGCGTCTGTTTCTGTGCTTGCATTCCAGGAATGTGTGGAGCACCCAGTACAGATTTCATCCATCTAAATCATACAACACATTGTCTCCCAACATGAATGATGTGAACTGCTTCAAGAGGGAAAAACTACATTCACACTGTGTGAATACAGAAAAAGAAAGCAGTCGAATACCAACTGATTGCGTTTGGGGGAAAAAAAAAAAAAAAATCCTGGGTGACCTTTTAATAATCAACTTGAGTAGTAACAAAGCAAATCTATTTATCAAAATATCAATTTAGGTACGACATAAAAAGCATAGCTTTCAACAGATGCCTCAATCTTACTGAATTTATCCAGTATATAACAGTGTTTAATGTCATTTCAGTTAAAAAGCAAAAGGCAAAAAACACATTGCCTTCATGTATATTTTAAGATTTCAGCCAATCAGAATGCCAACGCTAACGGACATGTGCAGAAAATCATGAAAAATCAAGTTGACGGTTTCTTGAGTATGGTGTCATTCGCATTAGGTCAAAATAAGGTATTACTTAATTATTGTATTTTTCTGCCAAATGGCATTAGCTTTATTTATATTCTTTAAAAAAAAAAAAACATGGTGTTCTATTAGTCGCATATTTTCAGGACCTTTAAAAACACACATACATACACACAGACCAAAAGACATACCCTTTGCATATTCATATACATTCCTGTTTACAACAGTAATAGGTTTTTGTTAAAGCAGGTAACTTAATATTTTTCTGGTTGTATCACCACTTGTTACCAGCTGCTGATTGGAGAGAGAGAGAGCAAAAAACTTTGTTAAATAAACACATACAAGTCACTACCTTATGTTTTGTCAAGCTTGGCAGCAGTGGAGGGGCTGAGCACGTGGTCCTAAACACAGCAAAAAAGCTTAGAACAGACTGTCTTCATGTTGCACAGTACTCACATCATGGGAACAATCCTTGTGCAGTGCGTGAGTGCTAGTCATGCTGGATAATTCACATGTGAACTCAGACGATAGCTGACTCAGCCTGACTTTAGCCAGCTTTCACCCCAGTTTACTACAACATGGGACATTGGTGTCTTATGGTGTCTTAGCAGTTAAGGCGATAGGTCACTAATCCGTGAAAAGGCAATAGGTCAGCGGTTCGATCCTCACTGTCAGGCCCTTGAGCAAAGCCCTTAACCCTCAGTTGCTCAGTTGTATAACAATGATAACTGTAACTCGCTCTGAATAAGAACGTCTGCCAAATGCTGTAAATGTACAATCAGCCGGTGTGACCATTGTATCCACGACTGAGGTCACTATAAGCATTAGATGTCTCTCATATAGCACTCCCATAACTATGACAGCACAAAAGTTTGATGAAACATGCAACAAGGACGACGCATGTAACAACCGGGTCCCCTCTTAACGATTTTTGACTTTATTATTATTAATTTAGCTTCGTTAACAAGCTCTTCCAACACAAAATATTAGTTAAAAATCCAAATTGTATATTATAGTTATCAGCCAGAAACATATCCAACACTATCAAATATACCGTATTTTCCGGACTACAAGGCGCAGCTCTTTTTCATAGTTTGGCTAGGGGTGCGACTTGTACTCCAGTGCGACTTGTATATGAAATTTTTACACAATTATGTTCATTATAACAGGGCTCGAAATTATTTTACTTTCTTTCTTCTTTTTTTTTTTTTTTTAAACCAGCCTGCTGGACTAGTTACCTAACAAAGCTACCACAATAAAA
>JAQNCB010000013.1:18314242-18326981 GCA_030068295.1 Euristhmus nudiceps
GACAGGGATGGATGGAGGCGGATGATTCGCTGTGGCGACCCCTGATGGGAGAAGCCGAAAGAAAAGTAGTAGATAGTCCGGAAAATACGTTAAATGAAATGAAGTTATAGTAGAGGTTGCCGTCTCCCATACCACTTTCACATTAATCTTCAAATACTGATTTATCATGGTCAGAAGATTGAAACTCAGTCCTCTCGATGTACAATTCAGATTTTGACTTTACATCGAGTGGCTTATACATAAATTCTGCTGGTACAATTGGGGGCTACACAGTCTTGTAATCTACACAGTCTCACAGTATTCTTGTGCCTCCATACTACAGTGCCGTACAAGGCAATCAAGATGCTCGGTGAGGTCATATTGTAATTATTGTTCATGAAGGCAAATTCACAATAAGCTTTCTGTTGTCCCTTAATAAACAAGCATTGTGTGAACTGGGCAATCAGCTTTGTATAAACTTTGTCGAGAAATACGTCCTTACCTGTGATAAAATTAATGATGCATAGCTCGAGGTGGCTTATTGCCTTTATATAACAGTGACAATAAAAAACGTATTGCTCAAAATTTCATTTCTTATTTACATTATTTTTTTAATTCAATTCTAAATATGAGATTCTTTCCCCCCACTGAAGGATGTGAACACTAAATATTTGTTCCTAAGAGATGGGAAGTCCATGTACATAATGGTATGTAATGGTTGAATAAGGATAAGAGTCATGCATTTACTTCTGTGGATCATGATTACAGTATTATAAATGGACAAGGTTACAAAATTACTCAGATAAATGGCTTAAATGAAGCAGTCTCACTGCAGTACCACAAGGTGTCGCCAAAACCTGTACCGGGATTTAAAGATGAACTGTTTGGCCCGGTGGTAAGGTTGTAAGGTGCTGGATTACTGATCCCAAGGTCGGGGGTTCAAGCCCCACTGTCAATGGTTGTCACTGCTGTCCCCTCAGTGCAGCTAACTGGGTTATCAAGGGCCGGCCATGTCTCTCACTGTCTGTGGTGAGAGGCATGGAAAAGAACCATTGCTGACTTTCATCAAGAATAGCTGCATCGCCGTCAGTGAGCTGTCCTGGTGAGCTGTCCAGGGTGGACTTTACCCTTGCCCGGAGTCGGCTGAAATGGGTGCCAGCCTCCCAGCGACCCCAGTTAGGATTAAGTGGCTTAGAAAATTAATGAAAATACATAATATAATATATATTGCATTATGATAAGCTATGCTAGCTCGTGGGGCCGGTGATGCTGGGCTCATGATCAGTAGGTTGTGGGTTCAAATCCCTGTTAGACCCCCACCATGCTAAAACCCCTGGGCAAGGACCTAACCACAAGTGTGCCTCTGTTCACCCAGCAGTATAAATGGGTACAGGTAAAAATACTGGGAAGGTAATCTGTGATGGACTAGTGTCCCATCCAGGAGGAGTTAAGCGCTTAGTCACTTCACGCTACAGAAACCTGTGATAAGCACCGGCACTGATGATCCAGTAGGCTCGGGTGTTAAAGCCCAACAGACTTACCTACCTTACCTTACATGATAAGCTATAGACTGTTGGATGTAAAGTGCTGTACATGGTAGCAATTGAGGGATGTATCGGACCAAATTCAAACAAAATTCATTGTCATTTTTTTGTGTGAACACATTGTTTTTGTGTTCTGTATTTGGACACACTGAGTTGTCAACTTTAATTACAAATTATACATATGCGTGTGAGGGTGAGGGAGTCAGGGATGTGTGTGTGTATGACTTATTACTGTAATATATCTGGACCCACCTTTAGATATCCTCAGTTTATTTCTGAAAGCATTGGAATATAATGGATCTTGCTGTTAGAGGAAACTAATCCACAAAAGGATGATGTTATAGAGCCAGATGTGTAGCGGACAGTAACCACCCCAAAGACCCTAAAATGCTTCATTCCTTTTACATCACTTTTTTTTTGTTCAATTACACTTTTAATTATATATAATATATATAGCTATAATATTTAATTATGTTGAATAGCACTGCATACTTTTTAAACACTGTGGAAAGTCCATACATCAAGTTAGTTCCCATTCTCACTTATATAAGAGCGACTATATAGTCAAACAGCTTCTATTTATTTATTTCAATATTCACTCATTCATTTTCTGAACTGCCTCATCATAATTACAGTTGTGGGGAGGCTAGCGCCCATCTCAGCCAACTCTGGGCAAAGGTAGAGTGCACCCTGGATGGCACACCAGGCCATCAGCAGGCTGACAGCTATGCAGCCTACTCATGATGAAAGTGGCAATGGTTCTTTTACATGCCTCTCACCACAGACAGTGAGAGACATGGCCGGCCTTTGATAACCCAGTTAACTGATGTGACAACCACTGACAGTGGGGCTTGAACCCCCAACCTTGGGATCAGTTATCCAGCACCTTTCCACCGGGACACCACATTTATTTATGTCTCCTTATTTAAGTCAGAAAGAATAACTCGTGTATCACTATCCTACAGCCAAAAATGTATTGCCACCAGAGACTCATCCTCGAAAAGATTATTACAGAAAGCTTCACCAACATCAATAATCAGGAGTCTATTTTATCTTCATCAGATACATTCATTTATTCATTTTCCAAACCACTTAATCCTAATTAGGGTCACGGAGAGGCTCAGCCGACTCTGGGCGAGGGCAGAGTACACCCTAGACAGACAGCGAGAGACATGGCTGGCCTTTGATAACCCAGTTAGCTCAACTGGGGGGACAGCAGTGACAACCTGTTGATAGTGGGGCTTGAACCTCCAACCCTGTGATCAGTAACCCAGCACCCTACCACCAGGCCACCACTGCCATCATCACAAACAAACATAATATTAATATAGTGGTCTGTTACTATGGAGTGGTATTAATTCAAACAATGAAATCACTTTTAAAATTAATATTTTCTAAGTAGGCATCTAGTAAATAAAGTAAGTAAAGAATGCTGGCTATTATCACAAAATAGACCCTTTAGGGGTGATGCTCTGATGACTTGATTCCTCAATCAGGGTTCATTTTCTGATCAGTACCAGCTCCCTGTTGATCATTTATTATTTACTGGAGTAGGAATCTGTGGATGGTCTTCTATACAAGTCCCAGTGTCATTTATTCCAGAAACGATCATGTATTTTTACAAGTACATAAGAGAAACCGTGAATCAGTGATGATGGGCGGGGATTCTGTGGCGATGGGAGGGGATTTTGTGGTGATAGGCGGAGATTGTGTGGTGATGGGAGGGGATTTTGTGGTGATAGGAGGAGATTGTGTGGTGATGGGCGGGGATTATCCTGTTTGTGTACTGGAGTTTGGTAACTCATGAATGTAGTAGAACTACACGCTCAATCTCCTCACCTACTCTCTGTTCACAATTTGGTCAGGTGTGGTTTCTAGTCCAGTGGGTTAAGACTGCTTCTATTTTCCACAATAAAAAAGGAAAAGGCAGCGCTTTACTTTTTTTTTTTTTTTTTTTTTTAAATCCCGCCTGGAAGATTTGTGTTTAGAGTTCTGGAAATGATGAAATGGTGAGTCAGTGACACGGGTGTGCACCGTTCCTGAATTCTGGAGGTGTGAGAAAACGGCGGTGAAGCCATCAGACTGAAATTTGTGGAGCAAAGAAAACAACATGGAGTTACATTCAGTCCTGATGACAACTGGTGCATCTGTGGGCTTCTTCAAGCTGGTCAACCTGGGAATCTCTCAACTCTACATCCCAGAGCTAGCTCAGAGGAATACATGGAAATGGAGGAACATCTCTACATCTTTCATTCACAGCTTGATCACTGGAATATGGGCTGTGCTTTGGTGAGTGTTCAGCATCCCCCCACCACCCCCCACACACACACACACACACACAGGGGTACTCACCTGTTGCTTTCCTATAACTCTTTTCACCCTATCAGTAACCCACGTGACTGCTCTTTCTTCCCTAGTTTTTATATGCACCCCCTGATGGCTGAAGATTTGATTGAAACACACTCAGTCTTCTCACATGCTTTGGTGTGTGTATCAATTGGTAAGTAAAGCAGAACAAAATATACGTCATACGTTTAACATTTTCGGCATTTTGGCAGATGCCCTGATTTATTTATTTTTTTAATTTTATTTTGATGTCCTGTATTAATCCCGCAAGGGAAATTATTGCCTCTGCATTAAACCCATATAACGTGAGCCCACACAGTTGGAGCAGTGGGCTGCTACACACATTGAGGTGCCCAAAGAGCAGCTGGGAGATGGGTGTCTTGCTCAAGGGCACTTAAGCCATGAATGTAGATGAAGGGAAGGTGGAGCTCACTCCCCCACCACCACACAGTTTTCTTATTGGTTTCATACTCGAACCAGCAACCTTTTGATCCCAAAGCTGTTTCTCTTGCCATAAGGCTACGGCTGCCCCATCCAGGGTGACTTGTATTTATCAATTTATACAACCGAGTAATTGAAGGTTAAGGGCTTTGTTCAAGAGGCCAACAGTGGCAGCTTGGTGGTATTCAGGCATGAACCCCTCTCCTATACTTTACATACACAGTACTCAATGGATTACACTCACCTGTCCTGTCTCTACTTTATCAATGATAATTTTAAGTTTAAGGTTAGCATATCCACCTCACAGCAAGAAGGTCGTGGGTTTGAGTCCCTGGCATGGCAGGGGTGTAGAGTGTGTAGAGTTTGCATGTTCTCTCGGTGCTTGTGTAGGTTTAATCTGGGTAGTCCAGTTTTCTCCCACAGTCCAAAGAAATGCACATGAAACTAATTGGCTGC
Source organism: Euristhmus nudiceps (assembly GCA_030068295.1). Lineage (NCBI taxonomy): Eukaryota > Metazoa > Chordata > Actinopteri > Siluriformes > Plotosidae > Euristhmus > Euristhmus nudiceps. The sequence goes on from JAQNCB010000013.1 coordinate 18,319,009, forward strand.
TCCAAATTCCTCCTAAATGTAAGTCTGTGAATAATTGTGTGTGTGTTGGCCTTATGACGATCTGACAAACCACAACTTTGCTCATTGGTGGCTGAGAGGCTCTAGCACCCGCACAACTGTACAAAGAGTAAGCAGTTTGGCAAAAAGTGAGTGAGTAATTTTTAAGATAAGGCATTCACCCTTGAATGGGTATGTGTTTTATCATCCACTGTCAGTTAGTTTTGGATGAATACAAAGGTTTCATCTGAAAGTCACCCAAGCCCACATGCTTAGTAGCTGTTATTGACCCGTTTTAATTCTGCACTTGTTTTTTTTTTTTTTTTAAACCCAGCAAGTCCACATGACCTGAGGAATGAGGTTGCACATAATGCTAACTTGCTAGTGTGACACCAATTCATATAAAATGAAAATGTCAGAGATCACATGCTAAGAAACAGAAGAAGGTATAGATTTTAAGAGAGAGAAAAATATGTCGATGTTTTCTAATATTAAGAAGGGGTCACGCACATTCATGTTTATTTAATATGCCTGGTAAGAAGACCTTTAAAGAACCCCTGAACCTTCATTAAGTTGTCTGTGGAGGATCTGGGACTTGTTAAAAGCTCGAGCATTAAGTGCAAGCAAGCAGAGGCATTTCCTTCCCAACCAGAACTGGAATCGATACACATCATCCCATGGACTTCCCTCACAGTGGCAGCTCAGTCATGCTGTGCTTAGTTTCTAGGGCCATATCCAAGTGGTACACAAATCTGAATCCCAGCAATACTACAAATATCCACTTCCTAGTCAGAATTCTACAAGACCACGGAACAGCAGTGGATAGAAACTTCCACAGATGGTTTGTTTTAAATAGCTGTCAAACTTGTTTTCATCTTTATTACCCGAACAGAAATAAACCCTGTTGCAGAAGTTCACTGAATGACACAACTTTGTAAACAATATTAACAATGTATAAAATGTTTAAAAATTATTTTTTTGTACATTGATGCTGACCAACGAACGGATTCCGAGTGATGTTTATTATGGATTGGAGTTTGGCTTGTGACCCCAGTCCTCATGCTTCACATCACATGCTTCTCAGATGCTCATGAAGACTTGGATAATCAAATTTGGCACTGGTACATTCGTTTATTAATTAGACAGTGATCAGGCATTTCAAGTTTTTTACTTTACACTACATACTTAGCAGGTTAGTCAGGTATAATGGTGTTCTGTGCATATTTTTTACATAATGAGTCAATTATATATTTTAAGCTTGTTTATATTCCTGCCTAATTTCCTAACTTTTTCATAGTATAGATGGAGATAATCACACAAAAATGAGAAAACTTTTATAAATAAATAAAATTGCTTGAGAGGCATTTCCTTTAGAGCTCTTGGTGTAGATTGATAATTCAGTCCAGCCAGTAAGCAGATACTGAGATTTCCATTGGCACACGCAAACTGTCAAATTCCAAAGATATTTTAGAATCCTCAACGTGTCCCACTCTTGGCATTGACAGAGATCGGCTATGACTGGAGAGTCAATGAGCACTTTGTGACTTTATGATCCGTGCTATTCCCAAGCGCCCAGGCCTTTAGTCACGTGACTCTATATGAATGGGCCATTAATTCAAATGAACATTTTATTGTATGTTTTCCCACTCACGCCATGGATGAACAACAAGCCTGTTACCTTATGTATCAGGGTAATATGCTGGATTCTACCGTGAGTCAGTTTCATTGTACTGAGAGTTTTGCCCCTCTTCGCAGTGTCCTCTGGTAAAATTCTTCAAATTGAGTTACAGCACTGTTAAACAACAGATCATTTACCAATACCATTATATTTTTACTGCTCAATGTACTCAAACATCAGAATGTCCTGTATATGACGTGTGTGACACACGTGTACATCAATAAAGATAAAAATCATTATCATGGATAACATACACTAGATAATGGTTTGCTTTTTAAATAGTGATTGTCAGATTTTTGCAGATATCCTATAATATACATATACCGGTACGTACACACACACTTGCACACACAAGATCCTCAGATGGGGTCCATTTGAGGTTTATTCTTTTCCAAATATTTTCTTGGAGGAATAGAAGTGGTGTGGATTAATGACAAGACGCGCAACATTTGGGTCTTAAGAGCTTAACATGTAAATATGTACAGATTAAAACATGATTGTGCACAGTTTTAGGAAAAGTATCAGTAATGTTATAATGTGATTGGATGGTGTGAGTTTTCAGAAATTTATGGGCGAAATAATTTCCAGTGCAAAAGATCCACATCATGAAAAATTCAGAGGATCCACATTTATTTTTTTCCCATCGCAATAAGAATGAAGATGCATCGCTTCACTATCAGATGCAACTATAATGAAATGCTGGATGATCTAATGCCTTGTGTGTGTGTGTGTGTGTGTGTGTGTGTGTGTGTGTGTGTGTGTGTGTGTGTGTGTGTGTGTGTGTATACATATTCATCATGTGCATTCTTCTCTAATGTTGTTCCCTGTTTGTTCTGTTCATTCTCCACCATTCTAACGGGCTGTCTCCATGGATACCTACATGGTGGGAGATGTATTATAAATAGCCCTCTGTCACTGACATCTTGGTTACCATTGTCATGGGAGTTCTGCCCTTAATAAGTACTTAAATGCTGCAGGCAGTTTTTTTTCATTAACACATTTTATGAATAAATTAATGAGTTTTCTTTCTTTTCTTTTTTAATAGGGTACTTCATACATGACTTCTGTGACATGGTTTTCAACCAGAAGATCAACAAGTCATGGGAACTACTTTTCCATCACACTGTGGTGAGTATAGACATAGGAATGCCGCTGAAGGTGTAAGGTAATAGACGAGTTGACTGATAAAGGACTTCCTGGTGAAAAGTTTATTGTAGAAACCCGACTGTGATTCTTGATATTCCTGATATTCCTGCTTTCTTGTCGTGTTTCTTCAAACTGGTGAACCTGTCCCAAAACCTGTTACGCAGCAGATCTGGAAACTTAAGCAGGGCCGTATTTATCATCCTAACACTCTGGGGGGGAAAAAAAATAAACAGAACAAATCTAAAATGTATTGAGTACACTGTATATATTACAGTTCTGAGTAACGCAGCTTTAAACAAATCAGGGGAATTAATTTAATCATAAATAATATTTTACATTATCAGTCTTTGATCATATTTTTAAAGAGTTGGCTTGGTGGGATGAAGTGGCTTTCTGAGTGGTGTGTGTTTTTTTTTTTTTTTAAATGTCACTCTTTGGCTCTTCTGTGAAAAGAAGGCAACCAGCTCCAGTCTTGTTTTTGTTGTTGTCCACTCTTTTCCTGGGAGCTCATTCATTGAAATATCCGGACAGAAAATGCCACCAGCTTCTTAATGGCACTGTGAACATTCATTCACCACAACATGTGTTTTCTTTTTTACCTTATCCATTTCCTCTGCACAGTTTAGTGAACGACTCTCGGCTGTTCTTCAGCCTAAAGTGTTGCTGCAGCCACACATGGCACTAAAAAGTAAGGCTATCATTTATTACACAGACCCTTTCCATTACTATTGGACTGTATTTGTTTGATAGACATTCAAACCACTGATATTAGGGCTGGGTGATCCAGCTTAAAAATAATAATACATGTTTTTTTAACCTAGACCCGATGTACTACAGTGATCCCTCGCTATATCGCGCTTCAAGTTCTGCGGCTTCAGTGCATCGTGGATTTTTTAAAAAAATTTTCATTAAAAAAATACATATAATATATTATATAGAAACAGTTCAGAAAAATGCCACGAGGGGTCGCGACTGACTCGGATTCGGATCCCAGCCTCTTCTAATGCTGGTAAATTCGTCTCGACCAATCAGCTTGCGAGATTTCAGAGGCAGTGTTCCAAACCGAGTCGGTATTAACCTTGCAGTCTTTCACTTATATCTTTCACTATTAAATAGGGAAAACGCTAAGGGGAAGGGAGCAAGCTCACTACTGACTCCTGTTTGGGACAGCTGTGAAATAACAGCATTTGAGACATAAAACGCTGAAGTCAAAGCATTTCTTACACTTTATTTATATTTACACGTATTTAATAATTATTTAATTACACCTATGTGTTTTATATTATTCATAAATTATTTATGTTTTATTTACATCTTATGCATTGTTTTTGAATGTTTAATTGTTATTATAAGCATCTATAGTGTTTAATATGTATTTATTGATATTGTATACACATACACATGTACGTATACGTCAGTCAGGGGTGTCAATCCTAATTCGTGGAAATTCGGTCTTCGCGGGGGGTCTCGACCCCCCATTAACTGCCAAAAGTAAGGGATCCCTGAATTCTGATTTTTAAAATCAAAACCATTAAATTTATATTTTAATGTAATAAACACTGAGAGAAAACAACAAACATATTTCTTGAGTTAAACCATTTTTGGGGACGGTGCATTGACACAGTGGTTAACATGTCCGCCTCACAAAAGGTCTGGGATCGATTCTCGGGCTTAGCCATTTCTGTGTGGAGTTTGCATGTTTTCTAGGTGCGTGCATGGGTTTCCTCCACGTACTCAGGTTTCCTCCTACAGTCAAAATCGCCCCTAGGTGTGAGTGTGAATGGCTGTGTGTGTGTGTGTGTGTGTGTGTGTTGGCCCTGAAATGGCCTGGTGAGTTGTCAAGGGTGTGTCCCGCTCTCGACCAGAGTTGGATGAGATGAGCGCCATCCTCCCTGCAACCTTAATTAGGATGAAGTGGCTTAAAATATAAAATTATCGATGAGGTATTTTTTTGAGAGTCATGGGAAGCGTGCAAGTTCAGTGTAGAATTTATGCAGCCACTCACTCATGCATTCATTTGCCGAACCATTCAATCCTACTAGGCTTGTGGGAGGCTGGTGCCAATTTCAGCCGACATTGGGTGAAAGCGAGATTTATGGAGCTTCATGGTGGTGGAACTTCATGGCCCCTGTGTTATTTATTTAATTAATACATATAACCCCTTTCTTGCCCAGTTCTTTCACTAGTACACTTTAGTCTTGTGAATTTCTGATGAAAGGCTTGTTTTGCAGCCATGTTCTACTAGAACGAGTCAAAGTATTCATGGCAATCAGTGAATTATGGATGCTGGCTGTATGCCTTGAAGAAGACTTTCCCCTCTAGTTCTGGACCTTCCTGTTCCTCCAGAAAAGCTGAAAAAGGCCTTGATTTGTGGAACAGAGGTGGGGAGAGGATGTATTGCTTGAGCAACACTACAGTGATTTGGTTTTGGGGAACATAAGAAGTCCTTGGTATAACTGTTGCTTACTGTTCAGTTCAGTTGATATTCTGGCCAGCCATAACTGTAGTAATGAAATAAATGGAAAAAATGAATAATTTCTTGTTGTAAAAAAGTGTTTAGCTTCATACATAAGCAGTACCACTTGGCAGATGTGTCTGGAAATATGTGGTTTCTGAAGGTGGTGGAATGGAAAGTAGACGTTTAGCCCTAAAAGCAAGCATTTTAAAGTAAACAAGTGCATGAAAAACAATTTCAAGTATACCACCAATGTGCATTTGATTAATTTCAGTTTGCTCAGGTGGTCTGAGAACAAATTGATCTCATCCAACTGTAATTTAGCAGAATTGAATTTGCTCAGTGAAGTGGAAGGCTGAGAGAATTACAAGGCATGAGACATCAATTATGACCTTTTTGCTTCCAGAGATGAAGTTCTGCCATGTGCTGGTGATCAGATATGATGGCAATACAGGGCTTAAAAAAATATCAACAAAGTTCCTCTTAGCCTGAATGACGTTATGCTTGCTGACCAAAATATCCTTTAGTTTTAAATCGGAACTACTAAGCATTCATATATTTATTCATTCAGTTATCTTTAGTAAGTGTGTTGTCTGGGCAGGGTTGTCTAGTGATGGATTTTGAGCCTGTTCAGTGAACATGGAGCGTGAGATGGGGAAACATCCTGGATGTGACCCAAGTCCACCACAGGGATCCATATACTCACAACATTGACTCATTCTTTCATATCTAGGGGAAATTTATCAAATGGATATTCTAAAGGAGGTGAAAGGATAGCAGAGGAATCCCTTGTGGACATGATTGGAGGACAAGCCAAACTCTGTAGGTGTAGAAATCGACCATGAAGCTGTGAGGCAGCAACCAAGTTTGCGACCCAAATTTTGAAGGTAATTTTGTGCCTGAAAAAAGTAGCAGATTCTTTCCTAGTGACAATCATTTAAACTGTGTGTCCTCTATACAGTTAGACTTTCAGGGAAGTAAAGCATTCCATTCTGAGCTAAAGCTTTCCGTTCTGAACTCCAACTGTAACTAAAGTCTGTTGGAGAGACAAAGATGGAAAAACAGTTCTTAGGAAAAATAATTTAATTTGATTTATTAAGATAATGTGCTATGGCTGTTTAGGCGAATCAACATAATTCATTATGATTTACTGAAGAAGTATTTTGTGTTAATTTCAGTCAGTGTTTTACTTATCAGATCACCCTTGTATCAGCTGTCCGAAAGACCGGAGTGCAATATGGGTCTTGAGGCATATAGGGCAAGGGTCACACTTCTTAGACGGCTGGAAAGTGGATTGCAAACAATGGTGATGTAAGATATTGGATGAGCGAGGAAGGAAGATGGGTGTGTGAGTATGCTGATATTGCTCAAGTTCACGTATCAGAAATCCCCTGCCTTTAGTACGTCTTTGTCTGACAGAAGGAGCGATGTGCTGTCCACATGTTCTCAGTGTGCTAAACGTGTCTGGGTCCTCCAAAGGAGACCCCAAGTTTATCTCGGCTTTTTACCCTTCCCCCAACTCTGTTTATCCAATCTCTTGCACACATTTATAGACCCTCCCCTAGATCTGGAGAATCCTTCTCGATGTTGCTCTTCTGCAAACTCCCCAGTGCACTCACTAATCCTCTCAAAACAACACTCAGTCTATGGCAGATCAGCCCAGACAACCACAAGTTTGTCAGCAGTTCCCCTTCTTTCCAGGAAACCAGAAACACCGAAATATTTGTGTATGTTCACATTTAAGAGATTGAGCACCAGAGTTTTTTGTTTTTGTCGCATTTTTTGTCTAATACTTGCAAGTTAGTGTCCTGTCCATACCTTTTAATATTCGTCATAATTTATCTTCCATCTGGAAGCTGAGCATCATATGTTTTTAATGCAAATGTCTGGTTACATCTGCTCGAGTGCTCAAAACCACTTTTTATTCGTGGCAACATTCAATGAAGACCGAATGCAATCCAGCTGGTTGTTCTTGGGACCATCTGTGATTATCTGGCAAAGGAACTTAGAACCATCTCAATAGTTGCACAGAACCCTCCTCTTGCTCCACTCCTTTCCCTGTTCAGTGCACCATCTTTAACCTTAGGGCCCTTGTAATCAATGTTCCCTGTAATTTTTCATGTATCTGGGTACGCACAAGCTCCTTGAGCACACTGAGGACTACTGTGAGCAACATCAGATGTGAACGCTGTGGACACACACCAGTATCACCCCTGTTCAAAATCTTGGATCATAGCAAGTTACATGGTTTATGAAAATTGCTGCTGCAATTCCATTCTTTTAATTAGTTTACTTTTAATATAAGTAATTTGGCCCATTTAAAATGAAAAAGACAAAAATCTTGTTGTTCATGAGATGTGTAGTATGCTATATGTAAGAGTACTGCTTTGGCCATGGTAATTTGTAGATACAGTTATTCCTCACTTTTCACGGTTAATGGGGGGGGTCAAGACCCTACGTGAACACCGAAGTTACGCAAAGTAGGATCGAACCCCCCCCGCCCCCCACCGACTGACGTATACATACATGTATATGTGTATATAATATCAATAAATACATATTCAATGATATAATGCTTATAATAACACATATATAATATAATAATATAATGCTTATAATAAAACATTCAAAAACAATGCATAAGATGTAAATAAAATATAAATAATATAAAATACATATGTGTAATTGTACATAGAT
>JAQNCB010000013.1:18330910-18341075 GCA_030068295.1 Euristhmus nudiceps
GATGGCCTGGCGAGCTGTCCAGAGTGTACTCTGCCCTCGCCCAGAGTTGGCTGAGATGGGTGCCAGCCTTCCCCGCGGCCCTAACTAGGAATAAGCGGTTTGGAAAATGAATGATGAATGAAACTATTCTTGCAATATCATGTGGCCTTGTTTAATTAAATTGATTTCTTTCTTCAGAGAAGTCGCATTTTTCCATTCATAGGTGAAAACCTAGTGAAGTTTTCTGTCCCATCAGTTACTATTTAGTGCTTTACTTATTACCATGATCTCATCACTTTTTTTGTTGAAATGGTTGCTCACCATTTATATATGATGGCTTGTCATGGTTATGTTTAATTAACTTGTATCCCATGAATTTGTCTTTTTTTCTTTCTTAAATGGGGAAGTAATGTCTAACTGTCCCATCATTTATTGTGGAATGTGCCAATATGAGGTTGTCCTGACCGAAGAAGGAGACCTTTTAACATAAAATGATAAAGTTTAAGTGGGATTCTGAGAAACCAGGCTGAATTTCAATATGATGATGAATGAGGCTTACCATTCCCTACTCATATCCTCCTCAGCTCCTCTATGCCTCTTTCTGTTATGCCAATGGAAGATTAAGTTTCAGAGCTGGAGTTTACACTTAAAGCTACGTGAAGTTTGGTTAAGGGGCGCTCCCTCCAGAATGATTAACTAGATGATGCAGTGTTTTGAGTGACTAACCAGGAATTTCTTTTGTCACAATAGCTTTAATTAGCTCTCGAACCCTCCCTACCATGCTCAAAGTACGACTGCCATGCGTCAGAAATTCCCCAATCATGAAAGTATGTTCAACATGTAAAAAATACACATACATACTTGTTTTTCTGTCTTTTGTTCTACTGGTGTGTTTAGCCACACCTTAGTATGCCACTTTGGTTCTTGTGATTTCTCATCCACTGTTTGTTCTCCCATGTACCATCTGGGGCTTATGATTTGGCAGCGTCTGTGTTTACCTAGCTGGTATGCGTAGTATGAGAAATGTGTGGGCTGCAGAGTATAAATCTGTGCATGGGCGTTACGGCTGATGAATAGCTTTAACCTCTGCTCCCTGGAGCAAGTGATATTCTGTGTGGGGTACTGTGATGTTTTTCCTTTATGTTTTTGGCAGTTGTTCCACCTGTCCTCTCCACTAGTTGAAGACTTAAGCCTTAAGGCTAGAAGGCACATTGAGTGTATATGCAGTGCACTTGAACATTTAGCCATTGAACTGCTTCCTGAATAATTCTTGCTTTTTTTTGGCTAATGATCTATTTATTTATGAATGTGTAGGTTCTCTGATGGCTCCTCTTGTGTTTTAGAGCCTGGAGGTTTGAATGTGTGTTTCACACTGGGAAATTGTTGTAGAGATGTTTGTCAGTGTTTGGAGTGTTGATAATTGAGTCTACAGGGAGAGTCTTCTAGAAATAAACCAAATAGTCATGTTTCTAACCAATCATTTAGCGCTCTGTCAGAGTTGAAGACCAGTTATTGGAGTCAATCATATCACACCTATCTGCCTTATCCATGCTGGGAAAGTGGAAAAGAAGCAGAAGTGTTTCAAGATGGTTACATTTGCTTGTATATTTATTAATAAATATCTGTAACTGCCATAAAATGTTTCATAGCTCAAATTCTGGTTGTACTTTATTAACTTAACTGACACGTACCAGAGAGCAGAAGAGTTTTCAAATAGAAAGCAAAACTCTCTAGTGTGAATTGAAATGTTTCTCTGGATCTTGAATATTGATTGCATTATCAGATACATACGGTTTTAAACAGTATAAATATTGACATATAAAATTTTGACCCAGCTATTTAGAAGTTGAGAGATGTATCAGTGTTTATTTCATTTTTATCTTATAATTGGTAATCTCATTTCTGAGGGTTGTTGATCAGCATTGGCAAATCGATGATCTAGTAATTTAGCAAAGTGGCCCTCGGTGAAAATGACTTTGTGAATTGTACAATGCTCTGCTATGTGCTAAAACACCAGGACATGGTTCTGTATGTACAGTTTATGCCGAATTATGTGTATCTGAACAATTCATTCATTCATTCATTTTCTGAACCGCTTAATCCTAATTATGGTCGCGGAGGGGCTGGGACAATCTCAGCCGACTCTAGGCACAGGAAGAGTACACCCGGGACAGCTCACCAGGCCATCGCAGGGCAGAAACATTCTAAAGGCTATGCAGCCTATTCTTTACGAAAGTCAGCAATGGTTCTTTTACAGCCTCCCACCACAGAGAGTGAGAGACATGGCCGGCCTTTGGTAACCCAGTTAGCTGCACTGGAGGAACAGCAGTGACAACCGTTGACAGTGGGGCTTGAACCCCCAACCTTGTGATCAGTAATCTAGCACCTTGCCACCTGGCCACCACTGCCCGCAAGATGATGCATTGTTTAAAATTACATTGCGAATTAAGGTCCTTTCCTGTTGTTTTTGATTTTGTCGTCATTTTTTGGAAACCCAGTAATGGAGTTCATTGCTATTTTCAAACCTTAGAAACCAAACAGGATTAAATTCATGCTTCAGTGTTTGTATAAACACTTTTTTACATTTTATGCTCTCCACTTCTTTTGCTTTCTGTGTATCTTGTATATGTGTATTTTTGTGTCGTATCCACCGTGTCCACCATTCTGATTGGTTTGTCTGGATCATTTGTAGATAAGGCTTCCTTATTTCTTCCTGTGTTTAAGGATGGTAAAACTCATTATATTTATTTATTATAATGTGCACACTGATCTGAATTAATATTAAGACATTTGTCCTTAAGAATTCTTCGCGTTTTTTTGAGAGCAATTCAGAGCTATTAAGCCTCAAGCTTTGCTGTCCTTGATCCTTTTAATCCTATTTTTCACAAATACCATTAATTCTGTTGTATACTAAGGGATTTGTCATTAATCCAGTTGTTTACTGACACAGAGAGTCCATGAGACTGTATTTGCTCAAACAAATGGTGCTTGTGGATGTCTGGGTGTTGTCTGCATGACTGTGGAAAGAATGTTTTTTTTTTTTTTTCTTTTTTTTCCCTGGTATGGGATTTTGCCTACTGAGAGCATCTAGACATTTAGCAGGAAGAACCCAAGAATTGCATTTCAGGGGACTCCACATGTATGTGGTTAATTCGGGCCATTAAGTATCGCCCTTAAAGAGGAAACACTTCGTGTAGAGTGGATTGTCAAAGTAGGGACCTGGTGTTCAGCTCACATACAGGCCACTGAGATGACATCCTCTATATAATGTTTTTTGTTCAGATAAGAGGGAGATTTTTCAGTGTGAATTGTACTACAGAGTGCAGACTCGTCACAATAAAGAACACCCTTCAGCTGAACCTTCTTGGAGTGTTGCAAAATCACTTGTTTGGTTTATGGATTTAAAACGCAATCAAAAATCCTACATATTTACATTTTTAGATTTCAGTCCTTACTGAAGTCCAAGGGGCCAAAACGGTAAACATTTTCTGTTCATTTTTTACAAGTTAGGTGGAAGAACTCAGCAGGGAGTTTCAGGGTCTTCTGTTCATGTGATGGTAGGAGCATAATTCAAGGTTTTGCCAACTTTGTTCCTGAGGCTGCAAGTAGGACACTTTGGACGAGTTGCTTTAATTCTTTTTCCCAATTTTCTCCTGAATTTATTTGTATTCAGTTCCTACTCATCAGGTATTACCTTCCCTGTCACGCATCCACCACCGACCAGAGGTGAAAGCACGAACACGCCCCTTCTGTCACATGTAATGCGAGCCACCCGAATCTAACAGACTAACACATTCGGAGGGAAAGCGCTAACCGCCGCCTCATACGAATGAGCTCACAGGTGCCCATGATTGGCTGGCAATCGCTGTGAGTGACAGGGAAGTGAATGTATGCTGTTCCTCCCTTCCGTGAGAGCTCGGCCAATTGGCTCCAATGGACTCCCGGCCACAAACAGCTGTGTGCATTAAGCCGGATTCGGACTTGCAATCTCTGGGTCAACAGTCACGCACCTTGTCGATTCGCCACTCGGGAGCCTTTAATTCTTTGAAATAAGCAAAATTTATTTGTTTGGAAAAAAAATACTGCAGCAGCAAGTATTTACGTGTATTAACACACACTTGCATTTCCTCTAACATAAACACACTAAGATCTTCTGATATTACACTAACTCTTCCCACTGACTTGTTTAGTCTCTCACTTTTGCTCTCATCCTTATTGGCTCCTGGCTCTTCTGTTGCACTTTAGTCCAATTATTTTTATTAAACCTCATGTTTTTTCATAGGTCCTATAATTTTTTTTACACTTTCAACTTGAAAGCTAAACTTCGTGGATTTAGCAAATGCAAATATGCAAACGTGGTCATCACAGCACTTTGCCAGGGCACAGGAGAAGGAATTTGTAAGCTTGGTTCCTGTGCATGTGCAGGCGCTTTGGGTCACACTTGAAAACTTTTTCAGACTGGTCCCTTGCTTCCATATACACAATATGGATCCGAGCAGGGCTAAGGCTAATCTGTAGTAATATGGTTAACTGTCCTGCTTTTTTCTAAGGGAGGAAGGTATATTGCTCAATGCACCATAGCGTTTCATCATAAAAACATGTAAACAACAGCGCTTCCATGTCCTTTTGATTTTTTTTTTTTTTCCCTTCTTCATTTTCACTTGAGGCACACCTTTCTGGCCTCAGTTTACAAAAGGTGTGTTACAGCGTCTTTGTTGACCACAAAAAGTGAAAAAACACTATGTAAGCACCCTGTTCTGACCGTAGTTACCCCAGTTCAAGGTTACCTTCCTGCAGTTTTACACCTTTCAGTTTGGTCTGGAATAAAGATAATGAAAGATAACGGTTATAAGGGTCTTTTAGTCAAAGAGTGTTGTATTTATTGAGCGTTGGTTTATGTGCAGAGTAATCCACATAGTTAACTGACCTCATTTTACAATGAGATACATGAGCAGCCCACAGTAAAACCATTAAAGGAAAGTTTGAGCGATGAAGAATTGAAATAATACTTTAAAATATTACACTTTCCAGGATTGATTTCACCTCCCTTTTTTTTGTTTAAAGTCATATTAATCAGATTAGCCATAATGGTAATAGGTTTCTAAATGATGCTGTTGGGGCACGTTGTTTGCAGCATATCCTTTCATGTTTATAGTGCGCTAACTTTACAAGCAAGCTGCTGTTTTTACTTAAAACAAAGCCACACATTACATGCTTGGTTGAAAAAACACAAACGCCAATGGCTGCTGAATAGGGCCCCACGTTCTCAGTGAGGAATGTCCCAGTTTGTGTTCTACAAGCAGCCACCGTTTTGCCTGTCAGTGTGAATGTTGTTGTAGTTATGACTTTCTTGAACGCCAGCCACAGCTGTATTATGTGTTCGTTGGACAGTGTCCTGTAAGGCGGTTCCAGCTTCTCGCACTGGGCTGAGAACCCCCAACTTTAGTGTTCTCTTAGTAAAGCAATCATGTGTGTATATATAAAAGTGTGTATTATAGTATTTGACTTGTCTGTTGGCTGTTGAGTTAAAGACTGATTTAGTGAATATACTGTATGTAATTTGGCCCTGATGCTGTATGTAGACAAGAATAACTAATGAGTGTCTACAGATTTAAAAAAAAAAAAAAAAGTCAGCTGAAGTATAAATATTTTATTTGTTATTATTTTTGGTGAAAGTTGTACTTGCACATCATTATGAAGCCACAGACCAGATTTAAACGACTCCTACTTTCAAAACAAAGGACTTAGAACACCATCTAGTGGAGGATTGTAAATGAAATAACGTTTGCATGCTGACAGCATGGTTCAAGTGCAAAATTAAAATAAAAATCTTTTTATTGTAATCAGTTATAAATTATAATAAAATTACCATTTAATTGCTGTGGGTTTTTAGGAATGTAATCCTCTTTTAGGATGCATATTTTATGGAGTAATATAAAAACGAAAATTAAATTTTATATAGAAAAAAATTCTGTTTTTTTAAAATGTGATCCATATGTACGGTATGAATGCCAGTGTAAATATAAATCCTGAATTATAAAGTTTATAGACCCAGTTTTAATACAAGTCGCCATACAATGGCTTTAAAATGAAAAAACTTGAATCAAATCTACTGGTACTTTATGTACACCTCTAGCAGGGTTGTTCAAGGGTTCTTTAGCTTTCTAAAAGGTTCCTAATAGGATCCCACTCTGACAGCAAACGACCATACTTGGAGTGAAGGGCTCTACATAGAACCCATTAAGTATGTAAGTTCATTCTATAAAATAAAGGTAATGGAAGAAATCTGTTTTAGTTTTTTTTTTTTTTTTTTTTGTTAAACATAATTTGGTAAAAGGGTTTTATGATGCACAGACATTCACAGAGGGAGAGGGAGAAAGATTAGGATTAGTGCCATTTGCTTGTGATCACAGTAGGACTTGTCTCTGCTGATGAGAGGTCTATTGTACCTTTGTGCTCGTAACCTCAGCTGCTCATTATTCTGAGAACACTGCATGCAAAGGGTTTATTCATTCCAGCTCCCATACAACAGAAATTGCTATTGGGGAACACAATATCAACCGCATTCTGTCCTGTTACAGTTATACATATGTATATTTTCATTATTAGGAGGTTTTTACTTACATTTCCAGTCTGTTTCAAAGTTTGCATTAGCCAGATTGAAAAGACTGCCGTTTCATTAGTACTAATGTGTGAAATCACGAGAACAGGATGTGAATCTGTCAGTTCCTACAAGGCAAGATGATGCCAAAAATAACAGTATACAGATATTAAACACTCAAAGACGTATAAGGCGTATGCAAGTTTGGGTTTAATTTTCCTTTAAGAAACTACAGATTTGCTTTTTTATGGCTTGCACATCTGTTAGTTGGTACGTTCGTATGCATGAATATGATTGGGTGTTTGCTTTTTGGTGGGAATTGACATGTGCCAACATTGAGGAGTACTTAATGCCGGGTGTTTGTTGTTGGGGTTTTTTTTTTTGTTTTTTGCGAAAACAATATACAAATGGCAACATATTTTATATGAGAATAAATCCAAATATGGCCCAGTACCAGTTTTAAGCTCTAAACAATCACATAAATGCATGCATACCTTTCCACAAAATATTACTCCATACAATGTGCAGCTCAAATACATAAGTAACTATAACAGTCTATCATGTGTTGTTTTTGTAGGTGATCACCTGCTTTGGCCTCTCAGTGCTGACGTGTCGCTACATCGGCTTCGCAGTTGTGGCCCTTCTTGTGGAAATCAACTCCATCTTCTTACACCTGAGGCAGATGTTGCGGATGGGAAGTAATGCCAAGAGCACTGTGTACCGTGTAAACAGCATGATCAACCTGGGCACGTATGTGGTGTTCCGCATCAACACGCTGGCGTGGATGACGCGCTGGTTGGTGCTGAACCGCGACCACATTCCCATTTTCAGCTACACCATAGGCAGTGTCGGTCTAGCCATCATGACTCTCATGAACATTGTGCTGTTCTACCGCTTGCTCCGTACTGACTTCCTCAAATCCAGCCGTGAGAAAGAAGTCAAGAAAGACAAGGATATGGAATAAGGGTGTGAAAGCACACTTGTCAATGTCTGGACTATAGCAACATCACTCGGAACCTCACCTTCCACACCCTGCAGATGCTGGCATCTGATGACAGAAGATTGTTCTGTTTTGTACCAGCCTTATGATGAAATTCCTTTTACCTGTTATGCCTTTAAAAGGCTAATTCGGCAGGAGAAGTATAAGGAAAGTTTGTCCAAGCTTATGATTGTTAAAATCTAGTAACGTGACACATTAAGCCAAAATTTAAATAACTAAGTGCTGGAATGGTGGCGAGAGTGCATAATGTTTGATTCCTAAACAAAAGCTGAATGAAAAGTAAATCAGTCAATTTATTGTTGGATCTACTCATTAGCATTAAAACAAAGTATAATTAAACACACATATATTAACTAACACTACTTGTATGATTCCATACATTCATGCGCCTTGCAGAGACCCCATGACCTCATGAAGATTTCTTCAGACTGTTTAACACCTACCTCTGCTATCTCATACTCATGTAGCACATTGCAACTAGTCTCCTATGAGCTCCATCTCTGTGTTCAGGGCCTCTTATGGGTTCTAGTTGAGTGACTGTTTTGCCTAAATAATACTGACCAGAGGAGAAAAAGTACCAGTATATGTTCCTGTGTGTAAAGGTGAGCCTTTTTCCTCCCTCTCTGTGTTAGGCGCAGAGTAGGCAGAGATGCACTGTGAGCGTCTCAAACACCAACATTTTCGTTACGCCTCGTCTCGTCACGTCATGTTTTAGTCGCCAAAGATCCATTTTTAGTGCGTCATCGTCACATTGTCGTCATCCAAAAAAAGGTGCGTTAACAAAATCATTTAAACAACACTGCCCCCGAAATGCGACCTATACTCCAGTGCGACTTGTATATGTTTTTTTTTTCTTTATTATGCCATTTTTGGATGACTCAACTTATACTCCGGATCGACGTATAATCCGGAAAATACGGTAAACTTGGTTCTCAAAATAATAGTGCTTTGTGAATAAATGGGTGCTGATCTCGCGTAGAGCATTTTGCTGGAGAATTGCTTGGCTTTTCAAACATGTGACTCTCTCACTTGCTTTATGTGCGTATATGTGGTTGAGTGTGTCCGGCAGGAGGTAACTGGAAGATTCTATGTTTGATCATGTTCTGTCTGGGCCAAAGCTACTTGCTGAGTTTAACATTTCACTGTCCTCATTAGTGCTCAGCTGTGCAGGAGGAAGCGCTTTTGAACAGGGGCAAATAAATTGAAGCTCCGTGGAGATCTGAGATTCACTGCATGCATATAAATATTGCACATAATTCAGAACTGTCGTCTTTTGATATGTAGAGTGCGACAGGTTAAGTGCTCATTTGCTACTCGCATCGCATCACACCACTGTAAACTCTGACTGAATATTTATGCATATGATGTATATTTATGAATCATGGTCAATGCCCTGTTGATTTGGTGGTGCTACATCCAAACATTTGCATCCACACATTCAGAATAGACAATGAGATTCTGCCTTTGAGTGAAGTGGAAACAGTTAAGGTGTGTCAGTTGTGCCTAAGCGTGGTGTAAACAGGTGTGTTATCAGGTGATGTACGGAAAGAAAGAGTATCCGATTTCTGTTAGGGACTGGATAAGAAAATGTCCTACTAGGCACTGCTGGAGGTCGTCATCAGCATTTCAGGATTCATCCATTAACGAGAAACGAGCTCTCTGCTGTTCTTGGCAGTCAGATCTTTTACCACAGTTCTCTGTCTTCATCCTGCTCTGATCGAGACCAACTCCAGCAGATCTGCTTTCTGATGTCTGTCAGCATCAGCCTCAAATTGATTTTAATCTTTATCTTTTTAGATGGTGTCTCACTTAAGAGTGAAATATTGACTTGCTACTTAAAGGATTCGAGAGGGGGATTGTATCAGGTATTTTTATCACTAGCTCTGTCTGATGGTTTAGATAACCAGACTATACACCCAAGGTTCCTTTTACATTAGTTTCTCCATAAGTCTCCTGTTGTCTGTAATCCAGAGTTGTAATTTAACCATTTTGTTCGTCAAGGACCGCACCTTAGCGAAGAAAATGGCGGTCAAAGAAAGCCGGTGTGGTGTTAGCTTTAGCTTAGCGCTTAGCCCTCCTTGCCTCTCTTGCCTTTGTTTCCAGTTCTGAGCTTGTGTTCATGTTGGTTTCCTCCAGTTTCCCTGCTCTGTCTACAAACATGTTTCTAGGAAACAGCTATATGGAATTTCTATCCAATGTCAAAGCAAGCACCTTGCATCTGGTGCTGAATTATCCACCTCACTCCAAGTGTTCAAGATTAATGCCGGACAAATCAGTTATTAGTGATCAATCTGCATGTGCGAAAACATTTTGTTCTGGAACAACTTCACACTGATAAGTGCACTTTTTTGAGGTTGTTCCAGAACATCCTGCTCGGGCCACAACTTGTCATCTGAACACAGTGAGTGTAAACTACCATATTTTCCGCACTATAAGGTGCACCGGATTATAAGGCGCACCCTCAATAAATGCCCATCTGAAAACCGATTTCATATACAGGGCGCACCACATTATAAGGCGCACCGGAGTATAAGGCGCACCTTCAATGAATACAGTAGTGGCTGGGGTTGTGTTATGCATCCACT
>JAQNCB010000013.1:18348203-18360037 GCA_030068295.1 Euristhmus nudiceps
GTGTGTATGTGTGTGTGTGTATGTGTGTGTGTGTGTGTGTATGTGTGTGTGTGTGTGTGTATGTGTGTGTGTGTGTGAGAGAGAGAGTTTTGTTCCTGTGATGATCTGCAAAGCTTTTCAGGGTGTTTCCCCACCTTTGGCTGGGATGGGTCTGATTAGGAAAACGAAATTAAATATATTTTTCCAGCTACAGTACTTGTTTGCATGTTCACCCCATGCTTGTGTGTGTTTTCCTCTGCGTACTCTGGTTTCCTCCTCCAGTCCAAAGACATGCACATTAGGCTAATTGTTCCAAATTGACCCAACCCCACCCAGTATCGGCTGAGATAGGCGTCAGCCTCCCACAAGCCACTCTATTAGTAATAATTAAAAAAATCGAATGCTTATAGGTAATTAAGTCCAGTACCGAATTTTGTGTCCTATCTTCGCCACCATGTGTCTTAAAACTGACCTACAGTACCTGCTGCTGGAGTCATGCAGATGTGCTGCGCGCGCTCCTCGTCCAATCAGATTGCGCGCAGACCCTGCGCGCGCCGCTCTCGTCGCCCTGCTGGCGTGTGGAGAAAACGGCACGTGCCCATCGTGCAGAAGAGACGGTATGGGGCCGTGCACAGGAAATGTCAATCTACTGTACATTTATTCTGATCGTTTTTGCTAACAAAGCCACGTGCTAGTGTGATGTACATCCGCATGCTGTGATGTTGGTTCGCATTGCCTTCGTGTAACCTTGGCGGCCGTCAGCGAGGTACAGATTCCTTCTGAATGCTTCACTGGACATCGATTTGCCTCCTCGGAAGATGTCGCACAGCCGTGTATTGTGTGAACCGAGCGGATCTCACCTCGTACCCTGTAGAAACCTGGACCTCCATTTGGTGGAGTGTTTGTAGAGCTTTGTCTTCCTTGTCTGGGTGTCAGTGCAGGCTGCACTAATGGAGATCCCGGTAGGTGTCACACTGGCTCTCATCTTCATGCAACATATTTTATTATTATTATTATTAGCATCATTATTATCATTATCGTTATTATTATTATTATTATTATTATTATTATTATTATTATTATTATCATTATCATCATTATTATTATTATTATTATTATTAATAAACACTTTCCTAACACATGTTGGAAATCTATCCCATATAAATTAAATTTTATTATCAAAACTAGTATTTACTATGCTACTCACCATGTATTCATCATGGATCTGTTAATGAGGAAAGATTGTGAGGTCTCCAGTGAAAATGCATTAAATAAGTGAGCCTGGTACTAGTTAATAGGTTGTTAACCCTAGAAGGTAGCACGCTGGGAATTCAGGGTGAAACTGGACTCGAACCTGCTTTCACGAAATGTTCTACCAGAACTACAATGATAAGATTAGGATTGCTCTTGATTGAAGTGGATCGCTGGATGGAACGGCAGTCCATCTCAGGGCACCATACATGCACTCTCTCCGAGGGCCAACTTAGACCTGCCAATCCATCTGCATATTTTTTTCTTGCAAGATGCTGGGAAAGGTAGAGAAACGCCATGTAAAACACGGGTCAATATGCACAGAACGTTCCCTGAGCTCAGGATCGAACCAGAAGATTCAGCAATGTGCCACTCCTGCATGTCCTTCTGGATAAGAAACGGTGTAATGTTTTCCTTAATGCTGTTACTTTTGACCTTTTCCTTGTAAAGCGTCCACAGGTGGTGATGGACAGGAGCGCACTGGCGAGGCAGGTGGAGAGTGTGGAGAGAAGCATCATATTTCTGAGACAGGAGCAGCTGACGCTGCTGCATGGCTTACACCTGGAGATCCTGTCCCTGCAGAAACGCTGTACAGGTGAATCAAAAAGAACTATAATTGCACCAACATACGCACATGTACGCATTCGCTGTACATATACAGCAACACCTGTGCAAAAATCCTGAGTGGGTGTGTATAGTAGGGCTAGTAATTGGGAAAGCTACCGGAAATGCTGAAACACAGCTTTTTTTGGTTCTGTTTGTTTTTTGGGGGTTTTCTCATTAGCAGCACAGCTGACCTCAACGAGGTAGTGTCAGATGTGCTGAAACAGTACCAGTGCAAAAAAAATCCATAAATACAGCCACTTTCGCCAAGGAGATATTTTTACTATCCTGATTTATTATGGATCAGGCAGTACAGATCTAGTATGGAGGGACAGGAATGGCTGACATGGTATGGTATGATACAGTAAATTACACCAAATCAAAGACAAATCAAAATATTTCCAATTCTATAGCTATATGAGTTCTATATCCAGTTTTATAGCTACAGTTCTGAGTATTACCTACTTCCAGTCCTCTACTGAGCTCAACCAAGGTATTTCACTAATGTGAAACATTGCAGAAGTGATCAGTTCCTCTTCATGACCTTCTGAGAACCTTCAGTGTCCCATGAAGGATATGTGGCAGTAGTACAGTATAGCCTAGATACTCATGCAAGCACACACTATGCTGCCACGCCCAAGGAATGCACATTAGTGTGAGTGTATGCGATAGCTGGACTATACCACTCCACTCGTCATCCTGCTTGAGGAAGGGCTGCAGCTCTGTTTCTCCCCCTCTCGGCCTCTTTGTGGGACAGTGTGGTCTCTACTGAGAACAGCGCAGGTCAATAGCTTCCTGGCAGCACGGGCTTTGTGTAATACAGTACGAACCCTACCTGATCCTGTCTGTGGATGTGCTGAAACAGCTCGGGGAAGAAAAATGGAAGGGCTTCTGCATGATCATGGTTTTGTCTCTGATTGCTGAATGAGACGTACAGTATACTGTCATAAAGTGTCCTGATCAGATTGGGCTTCCATATCTCCAGGGTGAAAATGACGTCAGCCCTGCTGAAAATGAATAACATTATTCAGCACCTGTTTTTAGCCCATTAGTGCAAGTCTTGTCTCTCATAATCTCTTGCGTCTTATGTTACAGAACTGACCCATGAGCTCAATTTAAAGCCTCCCGGCAAAAGTGAAGCGGGTGAGTACTCATCGATTAATTCAATTCAATTCAGTTCAGTTTTATTTGTGTAGCTCTTTTTACAATTGCCATTGTCACAAAGCAGCTTTACATAGTAAAAGTAATTTAAAAAGGAGTTGAAACATTTTTCGACAACCCATACAAGCCCCTGCGACAGTGGCAAGGAAAATCTCCCTCAGTTGACAGAAGGAAGAAGCCTTGAGAGGAACCAGGCCCCAAAGGGAACCCCATCCTCATTTGAGAGAGGGAGAGAGAGGTTGTTAGGTTTGCTCATATCATTGTAGTAGTAAAAGAAGAGTTTATTAGAGCTGAGTGCAAGCAAGGACTCCGGCATGACTAACTTTGGCAGCATAACTAAAAAGAGAGAACCAGAAGGAAGGCAGATATGAGGGCACCCTGTGATGGTGGGCAATTAGCCACTCCACTGTCAACGGACCAGGGTGAGCATGTAGAATGAGGGAGTGACAGCATCCCTACATCACAGTTTACCAGAACTCTATGCCTGAGAACCCCCAGATCTGCTCCTTTACATAATAAAAGTCTATTAACAAAATGCTCGACTAAACCAGTCAGTTTTCAGTCTAGTCTTTAATACAGAGACTGTGTCTGAGTCCCGGGCATAACTGGAAGGTTATTCCATAACCTTGGAAAGAAAAAGCTCTGCCCCCTGCAGTAGTCTTCATCATTCACGGTATCGCTAACCAGTCTACACCTTTTGATCTAAGGGGGCGTGCTGGATCATAAACAACAAGACATTTGCTAAGGTAATGTGGCGTGAGCCCATTAGGTGTTTTATAGGTTAAAAGTAGTAATTTATATCCAATTCGAAATTTAATTGGGAGCCAGTGCAGTGTACATAAGATAGGAGTGATATGCTCGTATCTTCTGACTCGAGTGAGAACTCTTGCTACTGCATTCTGGACTAACTGTAGCTTGGTTATTCACCTATTATCACATCCAGACAGTAACGCATTACAGTAATCTAATCACAAGTTAACAAAAGCATGAACAAGCTTTTCTGTATCATGCAGTGACATCATATTTCTTATTTTAGCGATATTTTTGATATGAAACAAGGCTACCCGAGTAATATTATCTACATGAGCTTCAAATGAAAGACAAGGGTCAATCATCACTCTAAGATCTTTTACTGATTCACACGATGAGACTGATACACTGTACAAACTTAATACATAATCAGAAGCCATATTTCTAGCGGTCTGTGATCCGAGTACCGGTACATGTATTTCTGTCTTGATTCACAGGGTTTAATTTGACGAAGTTAGTAAGCATCCAATGTCTACTGTCCTTTACACTTTTCTCAACTTTATTAAGCTGATGTCTTTCATCTGGCTTTCCTGAAATATATAACTGTGTATCATCGGCATAACAAAGAAACTAAATACCGTGTTCTTGCATAATATTATCCAAAGGGAGAATGTATCGAGGGAAAAAGCAAAGAGCATAGGATAGAACCTTGTGGAACACCAAACTTAACATTAGAACATACAGAGAAATCACCATTTACATCTTCAAACTGATAATGGTCAGTTGTATAAGATATAAACCAGGAGAGGGTCGATCACTTAACTTCAACAACATTTTCTAATCTGTTAAGGAGAATTGTATTATCAGTAGTGTCTTAGGCTGCACTGAGGTCAAGTCACACAAGCAGGGAGACACAGCCGTGGTCAGAGGCCACCAGCAAAGCATTTACAACCTTAACGAGTGCTATCTCTGTCCTGTGATGAGGCCTAGATCCTGACTGATACATTTCATGTATGTTATTTCCACAAAGATATGAACATAACTGCTGTGCTGCAGTTTTTTTCTAAGATCTTGGAGATAAAAGGGAAGTTTGATATTGGTAATTTTCTGATTTTGATTCTGATAGTTGGGCAGCTGAATGGTCAGGTTTTTTTAATTGGAGGTTTCATAACTGCTCGTTTAAGGGTTAAAACCAGTGATAAGGGAAGAATTAATTACAATGAATAAAGGGTTGATAACGTCTGGTAATATCTGTTTAAAGAAACATGTAAGCACTGGATCAAGCACACAGGTTGATGATTTAGATGAGGAAATTAATGAGATTTGTTTTGTCTCTTGAATACAGTTATTTATAAAGCCCGCTTTGTTTTCGGAGCACCACTTGGACATCCAGCAGTTCAGTAACCATAGCCAGCTGTAAGCAACATCACCACGCGGTATTGCTATCTGGACGCCTTAGGCGGCGATAGTAACCGAGACACACTGTAACCTTAAATCATCCTCATCTGTGCCGTCTGCTATCCAGCATAGCAGTATGAGTCCATGGTCAAATATAATTAGGCTCCTTGTTATTTTGAGTTATGCTTTGTACATCAGGCACTGCAAAACTAGCACCACAGCAAAGCATTTCTGATTGAGGATACAAAATCAACACCATAATCAAGTGTAAATAGCATGAAATAATAATTTTCATATATTAGGCTGTGTCAGATGTTGTCTACTTAAAGTATATTCAAAAATGCTCTCAAGTGGCACATCGACAAGGTGCGTGACTATCAACGATAGCAATGATTGCAAGTTTGAATCCAGGTTAATGCCACAGCCATTCGTGACCGGAAGTCCATGGGAGCTGATTGGCCAAGCTCTCACAGGAGGGATGGATGGCATATGCTCACTTCCATGTCACTCACAGCGATCGCCAGCCAATCATGGGTGAGCTCATTCGTACAAGGGGGAGGATAGCACTTTCCCTCTGAGTGTGTTAGACCGCCCCAAATACGTATGGCGCAGCAGTTCGATAAGAAGCGGGTGGCAGCATTTCATGTCACGGAGAAGGCATGCGAATGCTTATACCCCTCCCTTGATGGTGGTGGTCGTGCGATTGGGAAGGCAATACTTGATGAGTGGGAATTGGATACGACTAAAGTTAGGGGAGAAAATGGGGGGCAATAATTCATGCCTAAATGAAAAGTTTGCCTTGAAGGCAGCCTTTTAAAATTCACCCATCTGATGTTCAAAGCATACATCTGTCCTTTGCTGTGTTACATACATACATATCCCTGATGTATATCTGTGTGTCAGCCCCAGTGCACCAACCAGCCAGTAATAAAAAAAAAAGGCATGGTCCCAAAGGCCCAACAGAAAAGCGCTCACTCTCTTGTCGGGAGGTCACATGTTCAAATCCTGATGATGCAACTAAAAGCTGGGAGCCATGAAATCAAGTACTCTAAGGGTGGAAGGCAGTGCATTGCCTCTTTCCACTGTTAGTCACAGTGACATTAGTTAATCATGGCCTCCATGAATGACATCACGAATGCTCTTGTGGCTGAATGAATACATTTCCACAGCTCCACTCCGAAATCTAATGGATAGCCTTCTGAGAATAGGGAAGGTTATTATAATGGCAAAGGGAGTCTAAATCATTGGAATCAAAACCTGCTGAAATACTAAGGAATATATTTAAAGAACGGTGGCACAGTAACTCAGTCGTTACCACAATGCAAAGGTTTGGGGTTCACATTGTCACACCACTGTGTGGCATGAGTGGCGATGCCGTGCAGAGTCGTGACAGGTTTGACTTCATGGGGAATTAAATCCAATCTTAATAAAAGTTTGCATGCATAGTTCATGTTCATCAAAACACACAATTTGTAAAAATAAATCCTTGCATGATTTGTGCCATTGTACTGTGAAAAGTGGGTCAGGAGTGATGCTGAAGAAAGAGTTAACACAGAAGTATTGCGGACCTTGTTTCATTCTGTAGTTGCTCATGGGGTGAGGCAGCGAGCTGGTGTGGGCATCCTTGTTGCCCCCCCCTTCTCAGTGGCCATATGTTCCAGCCGACGCCTCCGGAGGGAAAAGCAGTGCTCCACAAACACAAACTGTTGACAGTGGAAGTGGGGAGCTGCTCACCTTGACTGGGGATGTTATTGGGAGGTGGAAGGAATACTTCGAGGACCTCCTCAGTCCCACCAACACGCCCCTTTCTGGAAGACGAAGAGCCTGGTGGTTCGGGTGGGGGTCTGCCTATCATTGGGGTGGAGGTTACCAAGGTAATCTTAAAGCACATTGGTGGCCAGGCTCCGGGGTAGATAACATCTGCCCTGAATACCTCAGTACTCTGGATGTTGTAGGACTATCCTGAGTTACACATTGTGTGGTCATCGGGAGCCATAGTGCCCAAGCTAGCGCTTGGTTCACACTGGTAACAGCATGTTGAATTTGTTTCCAGTGGGAATTGGACTCCACCAAGGATGTCCTTTGTCAACAGCTCTGTTCATAATATTTATGGATAGAATTTCTTGGCATAGCTGAGGCGTTGTATTGTTCTGGTTTGGTGGCTTAGCATCTCATCTCTGCTTGTTGCGGATGATGTTGTCCTTTTGATTTCATCAAGCCGGGACTTCCAGCTCTTGCTATAGCGATTCTCAGCTGAGTGCGAATCGGTCGGGATGAGAATCATCACCTCCATATCCGAGGCCAGAAAAGGGTGAAATGCACCCTCTGGGTCTGGAAAGAGGTGCTGCCCCAAGTGAAGTTCAAGTATCTCAGGGTCATGGTCATGGTCATGTGCGTCTTTGGACTGTGGAAGGAAATGAGTATCCAGAACACACACACACACACACACACACACACACACACACACACACACACACACACACACACATGTCTGCAGAGCATCCATTCTCCACATAGAAACACTTTTGCAGAAAGCCTGGACCTCCTAGCTGTGAGATAAGAGTGCAACATGCCTCCCTACTGACTAATCAGTTGCCATTGATAACAAGGTAAACAAAAATAGTCTTATTTTAGCGCTGATGGCAGAATTTTTAACATTGTCCATTCTCATCATCAAGCCACCTCTCACCCCCGCAGTCTTCCTCCTCCTCTCTGATAAACTGATCCGTCCCGCCCCCTCCCTTCTCTCCTCTTCAGTACAGTCCCGGTGGGAATATCTAATTACAATTGTTTTTTTTTCTGCTGAAATTGTATTAGTCAGGGAGACAAAGAGGATGAGGGCAGTAGGGGTGTAGTTACTATAATATTGGGTAGAGACAGTGAAGCAGTTCATCATGAAAACTGAATTTGAGTAAACAGCATTCTTAATTAAAGTAATATCTCAACATTTTATTATATGTACTTTAACATTGTGCTGTTCGCAATACAAATAATCTGAGTTTCTAATTTCCTCTAATATGATGTTAGATTTGCCAGACTGGATCAGTCACGGTTTGAGAAGGGAGAAGGGAGAAGGGAGGGAGCCGAAAACATGGGGTGGGGGGTAATAAGTATCAAATAACACTGCATTTTCTATATTTGCTGCGTGAGCTCATCTGAATCTGACCTGCTGGGCATCTGATGGACTGGATGTGATTGGGGAAAGAAAGGCATTAGCATCAGGGAATACCTGCAGAGGCCTCAGAGCTACTGCAGCCACATAAGAAAAGTAAAAAGATGGAATATAAAGTAAGGGCTCATCTAGTATTTGCAATATCACCTATATAAGGTGGTATGGTCTCAGTAAAATATTTGCTACATAGCATCTACTTCTTGTTTCAATAAAATAACACGTAACTGAGAACATTAGACACCATTAGCATTCTAGTTTCCATGTGTTGATTTTAGATTTCTAATCAACAATTATGCGCTAGAGGCAAGGTCACTGAATGGTGCTGAGTACTTCCTGAGACATGAGGTTAATATTCAGTTCAACAACAGCCATTAAGCTGGACATAAATAATTGTTTCTACATGAGATACAAGCAGGGTGGCAGGGCTTTCCCTCAGAGATAGGGTGAGAAGCTCGGTCATCTGGGAGGAGCTCGGAGAAAACCCTCAGTTCCTCTGCGTGTAGAGGAGCCAGCTGAGGTGGCTTGGGCATCTGACTCGAATGCTTCCTGAACACTTACCTGGTGTGGGGTTTTGGGAATGTCCAACCGGGAAGAGTCCCCGGGTTCGACACTGCATGCTGGAGGGTCTCTGTCTCTCAGCTGGTCTGTGAATGCCTCGACTTCCCCCTGGAAAATCTGGAAGGAGTGGCTGAGGAGAGAGATGTTTGGACCTCACTGCTTCGGCTGCAAATTAGTTGGCGGACTAGATTTGGCCCGTAGGCTTTGAGTTTGATCCCTGTGGATTAAGTGATTCCTCAAATGAGTGAGAGAGTCACTGCAATTGTGTTCTTTCTGCTCATCTCTCTCTCTCTCTCTCTATGTCCAGCCTGAAAATTAATATTTTTATGTACAGGGATCCCTCACTTTTCACGGTGAATGGGAGGTCTCGACCCCCTGTGATGACTGAATTTCCGCGAAGTAGGATCGACCCCCCCCCGACTGACGTATACGTACCGGTACATGTATATGTGTGTATAATATAAATAAATACATATTCAATGCTATAAATGCTTATAATAGCAATTAAACATTCAAAAACAATGCATAAGATTTAATAAAACAAATAAAATACAGATAATATAAAATACATACGTGTAATTGTATATAGATGTAAATAAAATGTAAGAAATGCCTTTTCTGCCACACGAATGCTGTTATTTCAGAGTCGAGTCCCAGACTGAGTCCCTAACCAGAGTCGGTAGTGACCTTGACGCTGTTCCTGTAACTACGAATTTCTCTATTCAATAGTGTAAGAGTGAAGAGACATTACTAGTGACTTCATTTGGGACACGACCTCTGAAATCTCGCAAGCTGATTGGTCAAGATGAATTTCCCACCGAATCCGAGTCACTAGCGACCTCTTGTGGCTTTTTCATGAACTTTTTTTTTCCATATTTGCTTACTTTTATTTTCTATGAATATTTTTTAAAATGCGCGATGCACTGAAGCTGCAGAATCTGAAGCGCGATATAGCGAGGGATCACTGTATTTAATTGGACACTTTTTCTGCTGATTTTTTCAAAGGGATTAAATTTGTGATGAGCTTGTTTTATTGAGATGAGTTAAAGATTTAAAGTTTTAACTTGATTTTATTTTAAATTTAAAGAATGAAAATATATACCTGCTACTTTTTAAATCTTAATAGAACATTTCAAAAATGAATATTTTGAGTAGGCTTTTTTATAAATAACAGGAGGTTAAACATTCATTCATTCATTTTCTGAACTGCTTCATCCAAATCCAGGTCGCGGGGAGGCTGGTGCCCATCTCAGCCTACTCTGGGTGAGGGTGGGGTACACCCTGGACAGCTTGCCAGGCCATCACAGAGGAGGTTAAACACTCTCTGTTACTCCCCTGTACATGTGGTGCAAAGCCCCCGTGTTTTCAGTATAATTCATTTTGACTGTATTTAACCTGTGCTTTATAACTGATATATTGCTGGTTGATATTATACTATAAGTTGTCCTCGTGTCTATGTATTTGACTGGCTTAAATTAACGTCCTTGGGTAATATACCGTCTGTCTTCCAGTGATTCTTAGCTCATGTTTCACTGTTATAAGTAAATATTGCAGGTGGACAGCTTGCAATTTTAGTTGATTATCTGCAGACAATAAAGGTTAAACATTTTCCTTTGAATGAATAACACAGGTAAAGTTCAATTTAATGAACTCTGTGAAACTCCAGGATAACAGAAGAGCAGACGCTCAGTCAGCTTTTTCTACTCAGTCAGTAAGTAATAACCGTGAGCAGATGGCACACCCAGCTAGTGGTCTGCTCACAGCTGATTGGTGGTTTTGGAGTTGCTCAAAAATTCTCAGCTCTTAGGATATGTAGTCTTTTTCCTTATATTGCTTTTCCGTTTAAACTTTTCAATTATCAACAATCAATTATCACTGCTAACAGAGCCATCAAAAGATTGTTCACTTCACTCGCTTTTATTCTCTGTGTGTGTATATGTGTGTGTGTATATACATTGCTAGATGTACATGAGGAAGAGGAGCTGCTAGAAGCGTGCTGTCAGGCTGTGGAGAGCAGAATACAAGAGCAGGAGCACTCTCAAGAAGAACTACGTGAGGAGCTGAGCCACAAGGGGGTGCTAGTGGGAGCTCTGAGAGCAAGCCTGAAGGAGAAAGAGCGACGCTTCTTGGAGGAACTCAAGCAGCGCAGCCACAGGAGTACTGCGCTGAACACCGAGCTACAGAAGCAGACCAAGACGGCCGCCTACCTGTCGTTCCAGCTGCACGCCGCCAGGCAAAAGCTGCAGCAAAAACAACAGCAGCAACATCGCAGAAGGCATGAAGTTGCTGGGACAGAAAATCTGCCCTCCCTCGGCCTGTCTCAGCATGATAGCCTCACCACGCCTACAGTGAAACCGAAAAGGCGCAGCGGCGTCAGGGTGTGCCCACACCTCCGTGCAGAACGGGCCAGAGAGTGCGTTCCTCGTGAGAGGGTGATGGGTCCTGAGGAACCCACAGCCATGCCTGACCCTGCACTTTTCCTCTTTCCACGCAGACCGGCAGCCTCGCATCAAACACAGACTCTGCGGGGGGCAGAAGGTGGAGAGGAGCCAGATGAAACAGCTCAGGGCGACTCATCCAGCAGGCTGGCTGCCGCAGTTCCTGTAAAAACAGCAGCGACTGCTGAGAGCACAGCAAAGTGACAGTGCTGTCCTTCAAAAATGGCCTGCTTCTTTCAGTGCTGTTTACCTCGTATCTCCGATGACACTGGCGCTGATGGACATGTTTTTATTCTATATTGTTGTTAGGCCAAAAAAAACCACCTTTGTTTCCAGTAACATTGCAGAATAATTTTGGGTAGGTAGGTCAGTAAAAGTTTTATTTATTTATTTATATATTTTTAAAAACCCACCCCCACCACTCCGCGCTCCGCCTGCAGTGCATGAGCACCCCCTTCTTCTCTCTGAGCACCGCTGAAGTGCAACCCACGAACTTTCCCGCTTGAGATTCTTAAAGAGACAGT